>JACAXG010000122.1:939737-1024141 GCA_018881555.1 Amblyornis subalaris | reverse complement strand
CCTTCCCAAACCTTCCCTTCCCAAACCTTCCCAAACCTTCCCAAACCTTCCCAAACCTTCCCAAACCTTCCCTTTCCCTTCCCTTTGCCTTTCCCTTTCCCTTTCCCTTTCCCTTTCCCTTTCCTTTCCTCCTTTTCTGCTTTAGATGTTTTCATTTCCTTTACTGTTTGCTTCATTTTCAGCAGTTCCTTTCTTAAAATGGTGCACCTCTGTGCATTTATTTGGCATACTCTCTTCTATGAACTTCATGCTGAACCTTTCAAATGGAGTTCCTATTCTAGTTCCTAATTTTGTTATTCTAAGACCTATGGTCTCTTTCTGTGAAGTCTACTGACTGGCATGCTGATTGCTGCTTCCTGTACTCTCTTCCTAAATTTATGCTTGCTCTAGAGATAGAGATAAAAAAATCTTTAATTTTTTCATTGCAAAATCTAGTGTCTGCTCTCATAAACTTAATGTGGATCTGCATTGCAGTGGCATGCTTAATATTGCTCTACAGCCCTGACCTTCACAAGCTGCAAATTAATCTCAATTCCAGCCATAATTTAAGCAGTGACACCCTCACTATTTCACTGATAAACTTAATTTTGCTTGTCCCCAAAATACTCTATGATTAATTTCTAAAGAATTGACTTTGAAAGATCTTTACTGGAAAAGATAATTGGGGAATACAACAGAATGATTACAGTTATTGAATACTAATATTCAATGAAAAAATAACCAGGAAATATAATTTTACATACAAAAGGAATTGAAACTTAGTAATTAAATTCCTAGAAGCTTCAAAATATGAGGAAAGATGACTATTCTATTTACATTTGCATCCTTCTCTTTTTCTGAAGGGAAGCAGGGGTCTCAGCATACCTGCTGGTGAGAAGCTCAGCATGCAGTGAACCTGAGGTCAAAAGAATATTTTTCCAGATGACAGGAGGTTTTTCACTGTCTAATCATTATTATTGATTTGTGTTATCATAAGTGGCTGTATTTAATTAGGTTGTTGTTTTTTTTTTTTTCCCTGGGAGGAATCTATCTCTGTTTACCCCAATTTTTATTTTGTGCTAAGCCTCACCAACATAATTTTGTTCTGTGGTCATTTGTAGCTGGGCAACTCTTCCTGTTCCTCTGTCACCAAACCTGAGCCTACTGGGTGCTATCTACAAACTCTGTGGAAAAATAATTCCCATTTTCTCCCTAAAAAACCTCATGGGTACAGTTTTTGGTACATCTGAGATAACTGAATAACTCCAACTGAAGTCCAATTCTCACTGTATAGTTTCTACTTCACTAAGCTGTAAATATATTGTTTATTCATAAATGCTGCTCTTGTGGAGATAATACTTGATGCAGGTTTTCTAAATGTCCTTGTTAACATCTTCAGGAATTACTATGTCTGAAACTACAGTGGGATTTGCTGCTGCCCCCTTACTTTGACCCAGACCTGCCATACTTTGGAGGCATTGGTTCTCGTGGGTGATGGTTGTTCCTGTTCACTTCTTCACACTTCCACTGCTTCAGCACCTGAGTGTGTGGTGACTTTATTCTCCTACACTCTTATGAGATCCTGCACTGCTGTGTTGAATCTTGAGTCACTTCTGCATGGTTACAATGCAGATTTCCGCCAGTGCAAGTAATTGTTTCCTATTTTCTAGATTTGGGTGCCCCCTGTCTCGGACAAACGAACTCCTTTGAGGGCTTTCAGAGACAGCCATCAGAAGAGATCCTGGTGGTAGTGTGCCCTGCAGCTGATTGTGACCGGGCATGGAGGAAGGACCCTCCAAAAGCAACTTCTCTGTGTAATTTCGTTGTTCTTTACCCAGTGCTTTCCTCTGGCAATCCACCTATTAAAAGCCGCAGGAGCCTGTTACACAGCCAGGGAACCATTACCCGAGTGCTGCAATGATATTCTCTAGATATCTTGATGATTGTGCCTTCATTTCAGGGTCTCCTTTGTATGGGATTGCTATGGCTAAAATCAACATTTTTGAGTGGTGAAACCTTAAAGTGAATTTGTCTTTGGGCTTTTTAGCTTTGGTTGGTGTTCAGATAACACAGCAATTTAACTGTTGAGACAGAACATTGTCTTGACTGAATCATTACCAATATAGCAAATAGAAAACTGTATTCAGTCAGCCTCAGTTATCTTTTCCTGTTCGATATGCAGTACTGTGTGGCTCAGGGAGGCAACTGGTGCTGTGCTTTGCCAAATAATCCTTTGAAAGAGCATAAGCTAACGCAACCTCTGACACTGTGTTGACTTTTCCAGTAGGACTTCAGGAAGGTAAATTTGACTAAATGTGAAGTGAAAGTAACTCAGTACTTCCAGGGAGTAAATTCTCTAGGATCACTGGTATACGTATTTGTTGCCTGCTGAATGGGGTCACTGGGAGTGGCCTGGGACTCCCCAGCTCTGCTGGACAAGTCTCAGCAATCCTGGGAAGACAAGTATGTTTCTGAATGCACACATATGTACCAAGGTACACAAGGCAGTACATTACCAATCTCCACATTCAAATAAAACAAAAGCATAACCAAACTTCACACAGTGATCCTCCCACTGAGTTACAACTCTGAGCTACGAAGTGACATCTCACATCAAAGAGTATGTTGCAGCTTTGTTACCTGCTTTGTAGGTACAAATAGCACACCAGACACTGCTCATATCTAGGTAAATTGCAGCCATTCATTATTCATCCCTATCAGTCTCTACAAGGCAAGATTTCCCTTAAGATTTTCAACTTACTGACCTTTCTGAAGTACTGTGACCTCTCTCACCACAAGACCGGACTATTTTTATGCCTGTAATGTCACTCAACTCACAACCCCTCATGCACAGCAGCAGTACCACCACCCCTCTTGCACAGGCAAGAACATGAATGTCGGAGGGTAAGAGCCCTGCCAGCCTAGTCCACAAAGTAGGTGAGTGCCTTGCCCCTGTACAATCTTCATGTCATCTTTAGGTACTGCATGGAGACTCAGAACCTCTACAACAGAATACAACATCAGGTCAAGTTTTGCTGCAGTGGCCAAGCTAGGGGCTGGGATGGCACTTTGTTGAAAAAGCATCAAAGGGTTGATAGATATTTCTTTTACCCATCTTTCCAGGAACGGCAAGTAAAACAAGGACAAGGAAAGATAGAGCGGTGTGCTGGCAACGTGGATTTGGGGGATATAAGAGGAGATCTTTGCAATTCAAGACCAATAAAATCCCCTTATCCTTGTTTGCTCACATTTTTTTTGCAAAACACTGGGCTACTGAGAGGATGTATGAACTAAATGTCCTCCTGCTGTGTTCTTTTTCTCCCCTCACAATTTCAAGATATTCTGCACAATAAAATTTAAGGACAATTAAATGTCTTTCCAAACAACAAGATAGCAGCCAGAGGCAAAGTTCCATATTGTCCAGCTCCAGTGGGAGCTTTCAGACCAAGCCTCCTCTTCTCCCTGAAGCTCTGGGTTTCTCCAGTGTCAGATTTAAAAAAAAAAAAAAACTTTTTTTTTGAAAAAAGAATGCTTAGTCCCTAAGCAAGCCATACCATATTTACACAGTCAGATGTATCAGCCATGACTGAAAAACTGGAAACTCCTACAGTGAGGGAGCTGACCAGTGCTTTCAACACATTATTTAAACACAGTATTTATTGGTTTTGTAGCTTTTGGCTACATAGACAAAACACAGCCATTTAAAAAAATAAAATTAAATAAAATCTGAAAAAAGTCTCATGGGACTCAGACGCTTTCCTTTCCATGTCTTGTTTCTGGCTAACAGGACTAACTCACAAAGCATAGGGCACCCTTTCTGCTCTGGACACCAGGAGATAGACCAATGACAAAGTATCCCTGGGGGTTTTAGACCTCCAGACACATGGCCATAGTTCTTCTGCTAATGCAATAAGTCTAATTTGTTCCAAACTGCAATCCTCTTAATTCTACTGACTTACTTTTTGCTTCTTTTCTGTCATTTCTGTACTCAGAAACCTTCAGGTTTGCAGTGGTATGGCTACTTTCCTCAATATATCCTATTGTTTTTTGGCCACATGAGATGTGATTATTATTTCAGCAGTCTCCTTCAGTATAATAAATGGTGTCCAAATTCCATACCAACCCTACAAGTACACCTGCTAAAACAACAAAAAAAGATAATTAAACAAACAAAAACCCAAACAGACAAATAAATATCTGTTATAGGATCCAACAAAATTTTAGAGGGAAAGGCAGCTTATGTGTTTTTTTTAAAAAAAACCCCAACCTTGTGGGTGCCTAGTTCAGCATTTCTCTTCCCCTGGCTGTTCAGTGGAGAGGCACAAATGCACTCACACAGCCAGGAAAAGATACACGAAATCACGTGTTAAGCATGAAACCTTTCTGTGGTTGTTTTTGTCTATTCCATCGAGTGTTACTTGTAGGTCCTATATTGTGGCCTTTGGTGAGGAGCTGGGTTATGCTCTGGAGTACTTCAATGAGCTGGTCTGCAGAGCTGTTCTCTAAATTTATACTCTTGTAAATATCTCTCTGAAATGGTGGATAGCTAGTTAAAATTAAAATCACATGTCTTTCCAGTTGTAGCCAGTCAGTGAGGATAAAGGCATTCCTGTATTCCATTAGAGGATCTCTGTGGTATTTCAGACATCTTGAGGTTGCTGTCATCAAGTCTGTCCCTACTAAAGATCAGTCTAGCCCTGTAAGCAGCTCACCCTTACAACTGTCATTACTGCCGCGCTAATTGCCCGAGGCGGTGGGCGGGCAATGAAAGTGCTCTCTTGCTCCTACAAGCATGGAACAAAGGCTGGTCCTCTGCAAATAACCTGTGCTGGAAGACTCCTACAGCCTGGCAGGCAGTCCTGCTTGAGTGGAGGCTGCCATGGACTCAGTCCTGTGTTCAGAAGAAAGGCCAGAGGGTGAAATACATCAGCAGGGACAGAGAAGCAAAATGAGCAGGCAGCAAAACTCGTGTGGATTTGCACAGACCAATTGACACATGGTGTGAACCCGGGAAGTAAAGTACGTGTAGGATATTAAGCACATCTAACCTCATATATTAACAGTCACCACAAGAGAGAGGGAGGGAGGGAAGAGAGCAGGAAGGCAGGAAGGAAGGCAGGAAGGAAGGCAGGCAGGAAGGCAGGCAGGCAGGAAGGAAGGCTGGCAGGCAGGAAGGAAGGCAGGCAGGCAGGCAGGAAGGAAGGAAGGAAGGAAGGCAGGAAGGAAGGCAGGCAGGAAGCCAGGAAGGAAGGAAGGAAAGGAAAGGAAAAGTTTGAGTTCAGTAGATAGACACGTCATACAACTCCCTCCTTTCATCCCATTCCATGAAATTTGTAAATTTTCTCAGACTCTATAAATAGACACTTCAAGTTTCCAAATGTCCTAGTATCATCTGGTAAATCACCTGCCATCTCATTTGCTTACTAACACTGGAGAACAAAAATGGCTTTCATTTACAAAATGAGGTATGACCAAGCAATTGCTTATGCTTATTACATGGACACTGTGGACTCCCCACACACAGGGCTGCACTGCAGCATGAGTCTTTGCACCACACAAGGAAGTCTTGTGTATCAGACCTTAACAGTTCAAGTCACATTAGGTATCCGTTCCTCTGCCAGTGTGGCTTCCGTGATCTTTACTCTCAGGGCAGAGATGTTTGCAGCTGCAGCCTTGCACCCTTGCTCTCAACTGTTCAGACCAGTAGACTAAACCAGGTGAGTCAGTGTGGGCAAAGTGTTCCTCCACACTCACCTTTGACCATGGTTTTCCCAGTAAAACTGGAGGCTGCAGTCACTGACGACTATAAGCCATGGATAAGGATTGAGGGTGTGTGGTGTGAGGGAGCAGGCAGGCTTTCCCTGCCTCTCTTTCCAAACAGCAGCTGTCCCCAGGAACACATGTCTGCAAAGCACTTCAGAAAAGGCAGTCCTCAGCTTGAACCCCACTGCCAATCAAGCTTGTCAGAAATAAGCTTTTAGCCATAGAAACACAACAGTCTCTCTCCCAGTCTTCCTTCAAAAATGTCTTGTTGAACTGCAGTTCTCTGTTTATATATGAGGGTAATGACTGCTATGGATATGCAGTGAGTAGCTGTGAGCATGCAAGTAATAAAAAGCTATTGTAAAATATAAAGGAGTAAGAATTTTTATTGGCAGGTGTGATACTTCTTCGTCATTTAAACTGAGGAATCCAGTATATATTCCAGAACAGAAAAATGTTCATTTCCGGTATTATTTGAGACACTAATATACACTGTAGGGTTTTTTTTTCTTTTCCTTCCTGGCTGAAGGCCTTGTCTCACCTCAGCTGCTAAAAGTATTCAGCTATTGTTTTTCTTCACTAGCCACCATTACCACAGCTAAACAGATGCAGTTAAGAATTTCACCAAATTAAAGTTGCAAAGCAAATGCATAGGTTCATCTTTCATCTCATATTTTGCCAAGTCTAAACAAGAGAGTGCTCTTATGAAAGGAAGCCTGGAAGACTGAGGTCACAGAGAAGGTAAAACCAAGAGCCACAGGGACTCTATATTATACACAATATTAAGGACAACAACCAAACATTTAGAAAACTATGATAATCTTTGGGAATATAATTTACTTACAGACTCATTAAATTTTGATACAAGTTACTTTTTACACTTTGTACATATTTTTCAACCAGATTATAGAAGAAATGTTTTTCAGGGAACAGGGTAGAGAATTTGCTGCCTTATGAGAATCTGGGTCTCTCTGAAGTCATCAGTAGTTCTTGGAGGTAGAAATAACACCTTCTGTGGTGCTTTATTTTTCCAGTGCAAGGCTGACAGGGTCACCATCAGTAGGGAGGAGATGAAAGCAAAGATATATGAGGAAAGGATCTCATGGGAAAACAAGAGGAAAAAGAGGGGCTTCAAAATACAGCTCATTCCCAAACTGGAGTTTCTCACATCTGTATTTCAACTTTGCTCTCTAGAAGTATTGTTTGCATGAAAAATGCTTGTGCCTCTGTATTACTTGCTTTGCACAGACACTATTTTCCAAAATATAATTCCTTCTTTGTTTTCTGACTCATTAGGGATCTAGATGCTACAAGTACCATGTTCCTGAAAGGTGGCATTGAACACTATGCTATAAAGACCATATAACGGCATTATGTCTAAGAACTTAAAAGTACATTAACTGTAATGAGTGATGGCTTTTCACATCTCTGGAAACAAGAAACCTACAGCTAAGAGAGACTTGGATGTTGGGGATCAAGTTCAAACTGAGACTGCAATATGCCCAAAGGCTGGTGGTGTTTGGGTGAAGAATTTTTCATTAGAGCATTGCTACTGCAGTGAACACTGAATTTAGCGCCAGACACAACACTGAACTCCCTCAAATCTTCTTTGGGTGCAAAATCTTGGGCCGGGCACATCTCTGCTGAGAATCTCTGGCAAAACCTAAGGATATAAAATTTGTGCCTGGTGAACCTGGTGTTGATTTCTGCCCTCTACTGGAAGTGAACCTAGACGCACTAACATAGTGACAGCAAACTGCAAGTGCAGTCGCTGGCAGAAAAACATCTCCTTGCACACACACATTGGCGATGCCACTTATTTTATGCTTTTGTGACAGGTGAACAGTTTCACCTGCTAAACTGCTATTTTGGATGATGACACAGGAACTGAAACAGTTGTGAAATTGTAGCTCTGAAGCACTCTTGCAAATGCAGTGAGGGTTTTAAGATCATGGACAAGGAATAAAAAACCCCAAACCATCACATTGTGCCATTTTTACTGGTGCAGTGTAAATTTGTTTCTTTTTGTTTGTTGTGGTGTGGGAGTCACATGTGGGTCACAGAAGCAAGTACCTATCCCTTCCTGGTGGACTGGCACTCAGGAGACAGCTCTCACAGGCTTGCCAGTGATTGCCAGATTTCTTCTAAGTTATAGCTACCTTTATATGGCTATACTGGCTTGTGGGTATGTGGTTCTGCTTGCGAATGGAAGACAGCGGTTTGTTGGAGAGCTCTGGGAAAAAGGGAAGTAAATACGTTTAGGAATAAATAAGTGTGAGAACGTAGATGAAATTATGAATGCCACTGTAAAGTTAGACATGAATGAATACAGCTTTTACAAGGAGAAGAAACCCCTATCAAAGGACAAGAAAGCATTGTATGGTGCAATGTGTTCTCATAGCTTAGTCAGCTCAAGCCAGAATCTCAGTCCCTTACAGATCTCACTGATGACCCCTTTTCTTTGACCACTAAAGGGTTTTGCACTGCAGTGAATCTAGTTAAAGACTAGTATTTGTAACTCTTGTTCTTTCTCCCTCTTTTCTGTAGGTTTTGTATAGCTAGAAACCTGGGCCAGTGTTGCTTGGTGTTTTTAAGAAAACAGTTAAATCACCAAAGAGCTTTGTGAATGCCTGAATAAGAATGATTGACAGCCTCTTACTTCTAAACATTGTAGTTCCCCCTTCACTGCTTGGAATAGCCCAAACAGGAGAGATAGGGCAAAACACAGCTTCTGTGTTTGACTCTTGCTTATACTCTGCTATTTTGCTTTTCTTTTAGTTCCATTCCTCCCCAGCAGCCTAAGGTCACATCATTCACTCAGAACAAGAGTGTATGGTGCAAGAAAAAGTATCCACTGCAAGGAAATTGTCCCAATGTAAGGAGCTACTGAAAGAGCAAAGAGCTGTAATACAGTTTCCTATTTAGCTTCTAATCAACATTATGGCTATTTACATACATGATGATTTTTGTCCTGATAAGGATGTAGTATGCTGCCAAGCAGAAGAAAACAGAACATTTTTGCATCTGAAAGTTTGACTAGATTTTTTTTAGGCTTTATGGAACCTTAGGGATTTCCTGTTAATTACCATGTCCTGCCTTGTACAAGCTACAGGTTTTCCCCATTTTCTTTCATTCTTTGGGACTCCTCATGCTTCTTTCTATCAGTGCTTGCAGAGGTGAAGTCTCTTGCAGGGACAATGTAGAATTTCAAAGCAATTTGGAGGTGTGTAGTTAATCTTCATGAATCTTCACAACTGGTGTCACTTAACATTACTCTAAACAGCTTCAGGGTAATTAAGTCAGTGCTTCTGTCTTTCTGGTTTTACTTCCTCTGCTTGTAGGTTTAAAATCTTAATTGGAAGCTTTATATTTCCTGAGCTGGTAGCAGAACACATATTCAAGTTGATGTCTGCAATGAGCAGGCTGGTGGAAGTAGGCAGCGGGGAAGCTGTTGAGGTGGCTTTTGGAAAGTCTTCAGGCCCAACAAAAACCCACAGCATACTTTCCAAAAGCAAAACCTCGATAAAACCTCACTGGATTAATGGTCCAACTTACTTTCTTCCCCTGCAAACTTCATGAAAGCAGGGGAGCTGGTGACTCAGTCTGTCGCTGCCTGCTGAGCTGTCCTGCAGCTCCAATGGTGGTGATGGGGAGGAGACGGGCTGAGTCACACTCTGAGCTGTTTGCAGCACCAAGCTGCCTTTCAGGAGGAGCCTTGTGCATCTCAGCTTCTCTTCAAGTGCGTGCTCTCATCATTTGCAGTTGTGTCAAATGCCTTGTAAGAGCTGTAATTTCTACCCGTTCCCAAGGAGGGAGGGAGGTGGCTGCATTACTACACCCAGACACAGTTTGACCACCTCTAGTGAATGCAAACAAGGGGTCAGCCACAGTTTGTGTGAAACACCAGGGTATTTCTCTCTGTACCCCCACTTTAGGGCAAGGAGGGCATGTGCGCATTTCACAGACCTGTGCCCAAACCTTTGGTCAACAGCCAACCCTCTTCTCACCAAACTGCTGAACATTTCTGGCTTATGCCCCCCACACTTCAGCTGCTGCTGCATTAGTCCAGCATTGACGCAAGCGTTAGCTTATCCCTGAAGAGGTGACACTGCCTTGTTTAACTTCAGCTTATTTCACTTTATCTAGAACAAGCACTTTCTTTGCCAGTTTTGCTTTTTTCTCCCTCCACTCTTCATCCGAAAAAGGATTGGAGAGGGATTCATTTCCAGCTGTGCAGGAAAAGAAAGAGAAAAGAGAGCAAAACAATTCACAGTGCAGCCAAATTTCAACTGAAAGATGACATTGCCTTTATTGAGCTGTAAGTACAGATGACATGCTGCTCTCTTACGAAGGAATGGGGAAAGAGAAAGCGTAACTCCGTCAGTATGAGTAAAGGTATCTGCAATATCATGAATTTAACAGCATTTCACATTATAGTATGGAGAATGTTTAGCCCGAGATTTAGAAGACGAAACGGCTGAAGCAGAAGGAAATTGCCTCCACTTCTGAAAAGATCACTACATTATTAATAGACTCCTGGGCAAAAGCTGCTTTTTTACATGGGGGTTAGAGGAAGCCCAGTGTTACAAAGCTGGAACTCACAGACAGTGCCTCAAGAAACAGCAGTGTCACAACAAAAGGAAGCCAGTGGAAAGATATTCCCTGCTCATCAACAAGATGTGAGGCAACACTGCAGAAAACTGCTGTGCACTTACAGTGGTAATTCTGCCCTGAACAAATGTAGAGCGTAATTCATTCTGATTTTTACTGAGCTCTGCCAGACATAAAACTGGTGTATTTTTCTCCTTTTCCAAGTTTTAAACCGTGAAAAGTCAGAGTGCAGCTAGCCTTCATTTCAACCAGGTATTTCTCTCCACTCCTTGGTTAGGATCTACCCTAGCAGAAAGAGCTCTTGGTTTAGGATTTATATGCCAAGTGGGGATTTGACCACCACTTGGAGCTCAAGATCCCAGCCTGTGGTTCAAGGCAATATGCAGGACTTAGAGTGATATTATTTCAGTCAAAACCTTTCCTTCCTGTCCCTAGATTAGGACTGTCATTCCTCATCTTCTTGCTGCTCTCATGGTATTGCTCCATGCACTTAGTATGTACTTCTGTACCGCTCAGGTACGGAGGCATCTCCGTCACACTGACACAAAGTGTTTGTGGTTTTTTATGCTGATGCCAGTGTGCAGGTGCAGGCAGAATCCAATGGCTGTGGCTCGACTGAGTGCGTGGGAGCCAGTGCATGGCTGTGCCACGCCAGCTCTGAGGGCCTCCCTGCTTTTGGGCAGGAGTCCTTCCTACCTATGAGGGCGGATCTATGTCTCTGCTTCCAGACAAACTTCCTTTCTGTAAGACAGCAGCAGTTCCCAGAAAACCTCACATGGCTGTGGCTGAAATACCAAGAGTGTGATTCTGTCTCAGGGATTTGCTGCCTTCACGCTGCGCTCCAGCTGTGCTTTCGTGGCAGATGACATCAGCAGCACTCCTCAAGCCCAGCATATAATATCTCAAAGCAATGCAGAAACTAATTAATTCCAAGTGTGCCCTTAATCTCCTAACACAGCTTGTATATGCCTTTATTTTTGCACATGCAGAAACCAAGCCTTATTCTTTCTCCTCATCCTAAATGGTCTTGAAGTAAGTAACATTAAATAAACATGCAAGGTTGTATGTATTCCCTGCAGACTGCATGACGTTTTTGCAATGTGGGTCTCATTAAGATCAAATGGGCTAAGGGAATAGCAAACCTGGCATTCAGTAATAAAACAATCATGACAGTCCTCATGTAAGCCAAAGCTTTCAGAGAAATTTACCACCAAATTCAACATTTCAAAAAGTGTCCTTTATTTTCACGTGTGCAAATACAGCACTTCATCAATTCACGTCCCTACAATCTCACACTGAATACAAACTAATAGGGGCACCAAAAAATCAGGAGACATCAATCTCGTGTCAGTCCTGCAACCTTTTGAACAAAACTCAACAGAGTCAGTAAGAAATATTTTCAGAAAATTCAGCAATTCCTAGATCATATCATAAAAAAGAATCCCAACTGAGACTACATCTCTTTTAGGGCTTATTTTAGCTCCAAATCCATTTGAACCACTCTTAAGAAAAGTTAAGAAGTGGGCTTGGTTAGATTGGTGTAATTTCACCAGAAATACTCTGTGGTGCTATGTGACCCTGAGTTGATTGCCTGTCATCCCGAGCAGTGAGTTTGCCACCTTTTCTAGAGCACAATACACATCCCTGACCCCCTCTCTCTCGTGAAGTTGTTTCTCAAACTTTGTGGGCAGTTGTAGTGCTACCATTGTAGCCCTCATAATGACATGCAGCAGTGGGCAAAAGTGGTTAGTAAAGGTACTCCAAAATTCAAATTGGAAGTTAAAAGAGAAATAACAATTTGACATTATTGTTGGGGGGGTTTGTCCTGTGTTTTTTCTATCAAATAGTTGCATTTCTCATGTTCATCCTGTGTCTCATGCAGCTGTTTGCTTGAAGCTCCAGGAAATGCATTTTTACAAAGTTTCTACTGTTCACAGTGGTAAAAAAAAGCTTAAAAATGTGAGTAACGTGATTGCTACAGGGTTAGCAACTGTAAAATAAAGAGAAGGGAAGTCACTACATAGTACCAAAAGTTGTTGAGGTTGTTTTCTTCTAATTCAGCAGTCCTGTGGCTCTTGCTCAGGGTTTTGTGGTGTTTTGGAATGAGGTCTAGTGCAGCAGGTTGGATAGAGTGACACTTGAAAAGGAACAGATCAACTGGTATCTAGCTGCCTTACCTGTCCTCTAGTGTCCCTGAATGTAGTCACTCAGTTAAGAAGGTCCTTTCCACAAGGCCACTGACTCCTTTCCAGTGCAGAAGTGGCCAGAGAGGCACCTGCCCACATGGGCCTTTTTTAAGTGATATGAGGTGTGTGTTCCTGGCCTGTTGCACAATTTACCCTATGAGCACTAATGAAAGGACAGGAACCGTGGAGTGGTGCTGGGGTAGGATGGAGACGATGCTGCCACCACGACAGGTAACATGCTTTGATGGCAGCCAGTGACTTTTTTTCTGGAAAAGGTGACAGCCTCATCATCCAGCACTGGTATGCATTAATGGGGCACAGCTTCTAAGAAACTGTTGCAACTCTTAACTGCTTCTTGGGGGTTTTTGGTTTCGTTGGTTTTTTTTTCTTCTCAGGTTTTGTCATGATGGGCAACATAATTGGCCAATGACTTGTTCTGTGTCTACCTGGGATTGCGGGTACTCGCAGGCTGGGATTTTCCTTTGGTCACAGTGCCAAAATCGCCTCTGCTTGAGTGGGAAACTATTGTTGAGCACTGGGAGGTCTGATTCCATGACTGGTACCATTGCTCACCAGAAAGGTAAATAATAACCCCACGCACACCAAAGGCTTCTGTGTGAGGTGGTGTAGAAAGTCGCTCTCCTTTCCACTGGATTTGCCAATAACCTTGTAAAAAAAACCACTGACAGACGTTTTAACTACAGAACACAGCCCAAAATAACATCTCTCATACCCAGGTAAATGGTGTAGCATCTGTTGGCTATGTAAGGCTCATGTTCCAGCCCTAGGGAGGAGCACCCTCCCATTATCCATTTACGAAATGCTGCATCCAAAGGAGTGCGGATCTGGAAGTCACCTCTCTGCGGGGCAAAGGAAGCAGCAGCAATGGTCTAAACATTTGACATACACAAAACCACAAGGCACAGCAGGGATTAAAGCGGATAATAATGTGGAAAATATGTTAAATATTTCTGGGCTCTTGGGTGTGATAGATCCCATCTTGGTTTAAGACAATTTAAGGGGCAGACAATCCAAAATGAGTTACCTCCCCTTTTAGTTTTAATCACGCCCCTTTTCACCAATAAAGAGAGATGAATGTGAGAAGATATAAGTGAAGAAATAACAGTTTACTAAAAAATGAAACAGCAACAGGCATGATAATCACTGGATACAAAAGTGCTGAGTTGTCGTGGACTGCTCGGGAACATAGAATACAAGATGGCCGAAAAGTCCCTCCTCCAAGAAAGCGCCCTCCACAGATGACCGCGTGTGGTGAGAGAGAACAGAGACAGAAAAAGCAACACAGCAGCTGAACCGCTATGATTACAAAAACTCCCACTTCCCCCGAACAACAACCAACAGAGAAAAGGACAAAGCAAAAAGAAAACCTAGAGTCCAAAACCAGTCACATACCCCCTCAATCTCTCTGGTGGCAGCAGCTTCCTTGACAATAGGGGCTGAAAGACTCTGGTGGCCGGAACCCGGGAACAGAAGAGCTCGCCAAACCCTGGGTGCCAAGCTCTCTGCCTGTCCCTTGGCCAGCAAGATTCAGCTGGTGTTGGCACTGCAGTTCCCAAGCTGCTGGGTGTGGCAAGGGGAAGCAAATGAACTCGCCGAGCACGAAAGAACAGTGGCTCGGCCCCACACAGCTCCAGCTCCACACTGCGGACAGGTATTTGTGGAATCTGCTATTTGTGGAATCTTCTTTGATGCAGTTCAGGATTGTGAAGTGCAGCTTCTTTGATTGCTTGGGTTGAGCGGAGACCTGCCTGGAGCAACCACCTTGGGAGGCTGGAGAAAGACAAAAAAGTATTGTGCCTTGTGCCATCCCAGCACCCCCTGTGAGAATGAAAGACAAAGGCAAGAGAGCTCCTGCCTGCCCAACCCCAACCTTAAAAAAGGGCCCAGCATTTCCTGACGTCCAGGATTCCCTTTCCCGTCACTGGGTCTTAAAGAGACAGTAACGATTTTTGGCATATGCCGAAGCACAGAGAGATAAGGAATACAATAACATTTTGCGTTACCCAGGGCAGTCCCAAATTTGTTAAAGTGTTCATTGCATTCAGCAGTCCAAGTGCAGAGCTAAGTGGTCTCCAAGGGTTTATCACACTTCTACCCTTATATTCTCTTTTTGTTCCAAACCCACTATTTTATGAAACTCTTAAACAGTTATTACATTACATTATCTTGTGTTCAGTCTTCCAGGAAAGCAAACAAGCTCTAGGTTATGCTATATATTTAACTTCAGCTAGGCTTACATCCTCCTCACTATTTTTTTCTTTTTGCTGATGCTATTGGTTTTGGTTTTCTTTCCCTGGAATCTTATTATTTTTAATTAAAATAAATAGCTTCAGTGTATTCTTTCTCAAATAATTCAGACTATCTAAAGAATGCTAGAGCAGTTATTTTCATTCACTTCCTTCTAAAACTTCCATTGTAATGGGAACATACTTTGAAGCACTTCTGAAGTTCCTGTCTAGTGCTTTCCCCTTTGAATATTTTGCACTGTTTCTTTCATTGTTTCCTTCCCCAAGTGCTATCAGGCAGAGTTTTCAAGTTAGAGATTACTGCAGATAAAATTTCTTGGTGTCTCTCAAGGGAGGAGTGCATGTTACCTTGATTGTTCTGCCCTTGTGCTGGAGCACAGCTGCAACATCAGCAAATACCCAAGGGATGTGTCATAGAGCTGAGACCAGGCTGAAGACTTTTCCTCACATTAACATACACATACAGCATCAAAATGCTGCTGGCACAGATAATTTAGGTCAACAGATGATCCTCATATTTTTCTTCAAAGAAAGAGTCATGCTACAAGGCACCACAGACAATATACTGATACAGCTTGCATCAGTCAGCCTGACCTATACTCTAAGTGATTTCACTGGTCATTACTCAAGTCCACTCCTCCATTTCTTGGCATCATAAACTCTGTAACAACACAAAAGTTCCATATCAGCATCCGTTGGCACATTGACCACTGTTTCCAATAACCCACTCCTGGCAGGTAAGCACTTTGCAAATCCCTGCACTCCAGTTCAATGTCATTGCCTATGGTTTCCTCATCTGTTGCAGGGCAGCTAGGGGCAGACCTCAGTGATACTGAAAAGATATTTGGGCCATCTAGAAACCGTTGTATTTGGTTTGCACTTCTTGCTTACGTTGCAGATAATATTTGCAGGCCTCTGCCCTTCTGTACTGGAATAATCTCTTGCCTTTTTCATAAGTATGAACGATTTTATCCAAAGCATGCACAGTTTTCATGTGCCCATGCAAAACACACAGAGTAGTTCTAAAACGCTGCAGAATTCATTTACAGAGTGATATCAAATTGTGAAGTTTGGGTAAGTAAGAAATGCTTAAGGAAAAACACAGAGAAGATGCAAAAATATCCCGACTTTGGGCTGCCACAGAATCTAGAATGGATGAATGCTTTTGCTGAAGTTCAGAAGCAGCATCTGAATTGGATCAAACACAAGCCTGTTTTTGGAGACTTAGCTCACACTCTTTTCAAAGCATAAGTTGTTGCTTGCATTGCTGAGATGGAAAAAAAATTAGGTAGGTTTGGTTTTACAAAACTTTCCCATGGGATTTTGTGCTTGTCTAAAGCTGAATTTGAGGTGAAACTCAGAAACCCTGGCTAGGTATGGGTCATAAGTCTGGAGTAATTGCTGATTGTAACTTGCTGAAAATGCCAAGGACAGAGATTTTTGAAGTTACTTGCAGCATTCAATTACATTATTATTCTACATGACTGAAAGTTTTGTCTGGAAGTTTTCCGAGATTCTGAACAAATGCCATAACATTAAGGACTCTGATAATACCATCTAATTTTAAAGAAATCTGCACACTAGTGGTGCTTCCTCATTAAAAGATGGAATGTTTAGTCCCCTGGTAGGGACACAAGGTAAGCTTCTAAAAAAGAGAAGGATGCCGCCATAGTGAACTACCAATCGAAGAGATAAATCACTTTCAGAGTGCCTGGCAGGATGCAACCCAGCAACAATCCAGCTCTGGAAAACCTCTTAGTTTATGCTGTGGACATCTGCAAACATTTCATAATGCTAACCAAAACTCTGCGGCCTCAGAGGCAGACAAGCACCACTCCCATTCTACAAATTCCTAGTCCAGTCCTGACCAACAGAGACCCAGCCTGGTGTTCAAGAGATGCTTGAGGCTTGTTGTGCTCTCCTCTGTACAGGCAAGGCAATGTTGGCTACATCTCTCCTCTCCTGCTTTGCTGCAGCCACTCAGATTACATCCACTCTCAGGTATTTCTTCCCCACTCCCTTAGATCCTGGGTCTCTCCCCAGCTTTCTGAGATGTGGGGTTTCAGCCCAAACAACTGCACCTTCATTCACTCTAAACATCCTGGCCCTTTGTGACACTGTCTGCAAGTTCCAAGAAGCCACTGCAGGAAAATACTGCAGTGGCATTGCACTTCCTTCCCTACAAAGCGGTGAACCCACAATTTCCTTTCTACTACCTCTGAAGGCCACTCCACCAGCTCTGCTAGGTCCTCTGTTCCACCTCCCAGGCAGGCTTCACCTCTCAAGTTTTTGGATGAAAATGAAAATTATTTCTTCCCATCTCCTTAACACATGCACAAAATAACTGATGGTTGTACCATTAGTAATCTGAAGGTTTATATGCCATTGCACCCTCTCTAAGTTAAGCACTCTTAGTTGTCTGCAGGAGAAGCCAGGTAATATTTCCCGTGGCTTTTGTTTGGCTCTGTCTTTCAGAAAGTGAGGAAGCAAATGCACATTCCTGCCACGGTTTCCTGAGCTTCAACCAGGAAATTTGAGGGATTTGTCCCCCAACTGAATCTCTTTGAAGTGTCTTCTTTCACTGTTAACACCTTCTTCAACCTCTCCTGATAATGCTTGCATATAAAATCAGTTAACTGCACTGACAGTGCAGTTACACGGGTTTGCTTTTCTGGAGGGAAAAAAGTCATTGCAGTTTGCCAAAAAGGGTTTAAATACACTCACTCTTCACAGAAATAGGGCCACTAGACCTTGTAGCTGTCCAGGAAAAGAAAATAATGTAGTTTTAATGACAAATAGAAGGTAAATATCGCTGTCAAAGCCATCCGTATCTCTAAAGGCATATCTTTGGCTATGGAAATTCAACTTTTGTGACCTCTTCCTTCTGTCGTTTTTGTAGGCAAACAGCTGGTTCCAATTATCCTGCAGGAATGCTGTCCCTGAGATGGTGCAGAAGTGAACGTGCCATATGAAACCTGCAGCCTTGACGAAGAAGGGAAAGGAGTGTCCTGCAAAGATCATTGAATAATGATGACTAATGACCCATTTCCTAAGTACATGATCTATCTGGAGACATTATCTGATCAACTTGTGCTTTTTCAGCTTCCCTTTTAAAACAAATGTGTTTTAGAGCACAGAAGCCACTGGACTGACTCAGGGAGAATGTATACTACCCTATTTTTTCTTCTTATATCTGTATTAAAAATATCAACAAAATACAGTCTTCCCCACTTCAAAAATGACTGTCTAAAGGAAAAACTAATCCCTTCTCTTTCTGTGTCCCCTCCCAGGCATTAGGAGTCCTATAACCTTGTTGACATTACCCTGTGCCACAGATACAAAATGTCTTTAATTATGGAAATGCAACGATTAATTTAATTTCCACACATATTTAGCTTCTAATCTGTTGTTTTGGTTTCAGACATATAGAAAAAGCTTGTGTGCCTGTCAGCTGATCTGGTTTTTGGTCAGTATTGGATGTGTTTGTCTAATAAGAGGTGCCATCCCTCCCAGTAAACCTTGCACTGTTAATCGTCAGTAAAGTCACACTAAGGTAACACATACTTAACAGCAGTGTCTCCAAACACACACACAATTATGTGAAAGAGAGCTGACCAGTCGGATATGCCACATGTGTTTAATAGATATGGGAACGTACTGAACAGCCAGAAGGAAGAATGTTAATTTTCTCTTGTCTTACACATGAAAATGAAGACCTCTCAGACATAAGTTGCATTATGAATGGCTGGCTTGAACTTGTCATTGTAGAGGGATGCTCAGAAGAGGATAAATGAATACTTTTTCAAAACTGAATGAGTTAAAAAGTTCTGTTAAATATTGTTTAAAAAATGGAAAAAAATGTAATGGCTATTTTATGTCTATGTGTTCATTTTTCCTGTATTATTTCTCACATTTGAAAGAGGCAGTTTTAAGAAGAGAAGTATATATACAAATTTTAATAATCTGCAGGCATAAAAACTACCAAGTAACATAGGAGAAAAAAATAGCAGGAGAACTTGTAGAACTTGTAAGATAAGAAAATTAGGAAAAAAGGAATATTTCTGTCCTTGCAGATGGTAAGTATGCGAAAAGATGGTAAATCAACTAAAGAATAGCTGAGAAATTCTTTCTTCTGTTTTTACAAAGATTTTTTTTTTAATATTTTCCCTCTGGAAGATCCAGATGCCTTTGGAGGCTCCTGACAGCCTTCCCAGAGCATAGACCAGTTGGGCTCAGGTGTTTAAGTCTGCAAACACATCCACATCCAGACCTCCTTTGTAAGGGACTTGAGCGGGAGATCACAGGTCACATATGAGCTTAATAATGGACAGGAATATTTTTTGCACCATCATTGTTCTGCAGTTTCAGGAAACTCGGCTTGGAAAGTCATGCTGAATCTCTCCAAAGACAGTTTTTCTGTTTTTGTAACCATCCTACTAAGAGAATTGTAATCTAGACATGGGCCAGAGTGCTAAATGTACACTTGCACTAGTAGAGGTACACAGTTCAGTGAGTTGGTTTCAGTGGGTTTCTCAGTGGTTACCATGGACCGCCCCATAAAACAACTGCAGGGGAACAGACCAACTCATTGGATCACCAGATTTCTATTTTGAGCCATGGCATTTTGTCAGCTGCCCAAGAATTTATGCAATGTCAGACAAATGCTATAAGATCCAAGCAACTGATTATCAACCTTTCTCCCGAGCAGTTTTGGGAGACCCTAAAGCTCATAACCATTCTCCCTCTCTGGGGACCAGGGGACAAACTTCAGACAAAACCATTTCCTCCAATCTTATTCTAAAAGAGCTGCATTTTTTTCTGGAGTGGCTGTTCCTGACAAGTGTTTGAACACAAGAGAATGGCTGCAGTTTCCAGCCTTTGTTGCCTGCATGATGTCCAGATTCACAGCAGTAATGAAGAGTTATTTTCTTTCAGACCCTGTACACCATAAATCTCAAAATACTAAGACATCACTGTCTGATTCTGTTCCTGTTCCTATTAGCAGAACTTTCACTACTGTTCACAGCGACAGCAAAATCTTCCTGGAAATGTGTGTATTTCAGATACACCTGGACATACAGAATTTACTCCTAAGTTAAGTACATCTTACACCTTTTATGTGTAAAGCATTTCCTCTTCCTAGTGGCAGGCTTGACCATCTTCCCATGGACAACAGTAGCATGTTTGCTGTTATTTCAAGATGAAATAGCATTAAACATTTGTATGTGCATATGTGTGTATATGTATGTACATGCAAGTAGTGAGGCTTTTGCTCTGAGCAACAACAACAAAAATATGTATTTGACAGTAAGATATTGAGACACACGTATTCTGGCATGTTAAGGTATTTTAGCTATGTTCATGAGACTGTTTTAGTCTCATATAAGGTTTTCTTCACCAAAAATCTATTGCTATATTTTAGTTACACATCTGGACTTTCAATACACAACACAGGAACTAGAAGGCAACCTGCACAACCACTTCTGAGAAAGGCCATGCCCCATATGGAACCCTTTGAATACTTACACCCTGGGGTCAGCATCTGTGCTCAATATCCGTGTAGATATTCCACAATGACATTTAAGGTCATATATATTTTCATGCTTAGAAGCTTATTCTGTTATCAGATTTTTAAAAAATACATAAAGACTTCCTCCAAGCTCCTTCATTGTCAGAAAACAAGTTATTTTTGTTATTTGACGTCACAGGAAGATGACCCTGCTCATAGACACCGAAAATAATGAAAACATTCTCTTTAAAGAAAGTATGGCTGTGGGATGGTCCATACAAGCAGCGGAGTCTTTAAACATTTTCAGTAATGAATACCAAGGCTATCCAAAGCTCAGTGTTGCAAAACAGAAATTCAGTAGCAACAGCAAGGAGTCTATGATCCTCTCATAGTTGCACACACCTGTGGCAGAGGCAGAGGAGCAGTCTGACAAATCAGAACTATAGCAGGGATATTGCAGTCATGCTGTGGTGTTACCTAGCTGCTTGTTCCTTCCTCCAAAGTCATAGAATCCTAGAAGGGTTTGGTTAGAATGGATCTTAAAGATCATCTAGTTCCAACCCGCTTTGACGTGGACAGGGGCACCTTCCACTTGATCAGGTTGTTCAAAGCCCCATCCAACCTGTTCTTGAACACTTCAAGGGATCCCCAGCTTCTCTGGGCAACCTATGCCAGTGCCTCAACCCCCTCACAGAATTTCTTCTTGATATCTAATCTAAACCCACCCTCTTTCAGTTTAAAGACATTATCCCTTATCCTATCACTACACAGCCTTGTCAAAAGTCCCTCCCCAGCTTTCTTGTAGGCCCCATTTATATCCTGAAGGTGCTATAAAGTCTCCCTGAAGCCTTCTTGTCTCCAGGCTGAACAACCCCAACTCCCTCAGCCTGTCTTCATAGGAGAGGTGCTCCAGCCATTGTCTTTATGGCCCTCCTCTGGACTCACTCCAACAGGTTCTCAGGTTGGGGACCCCAGAGGTGGATGCAGTATTCCAGGTGGGGTGTCACCAGAGCAGAGCAGAGGGGCAGAATCCCCTCCTTTGGCCATGCTGCTTTGGATACTGCCCAGGATATGGTTGACCTTCTGGTCTATGAGTGCACATTTCAGAATCATGTTGAACTTTTCATCCAGCAATGCCCTCGAATCCTTCTCTTCAGAGCTGCTCTCAATCCAGGGAGAGCTGGAAGTGGGAGTAGGCTCAGCCCGGCCAGTCTCTTCCATCTAGACTTCTGCTTAGCAAAGGAGAGCTATGAAATAATAATCAGTGAGAAAATTAAATGTCTTGTACTATGCCTCCAGTCCCAGTCATCAAATAACACAGGAGTATTAGAGAGAGTGCAAAAATCACTGACTCAAGTTTATTCCTGGTGTAACTTTACCACAAACAACAGTGGCAGAGCTGCAGTAGCTGAAACTAGCTTATTATGTCCAAAACCCGGAACTAATAGTGTATACAAAGTGTCTCTCTGTTGGAGCTCATGTCCTTACCTTATAAAAGAATGTGTATATCTCACAGGTAGAGTGAAGGCCAAAAACATTAATGCTGATTAAAATGGCACTCAAAGCAGACTATTACTTCACTGCTCAGGCCGAAATACCTGCCCAACAGCAGCTTTGCCTTGCTGGGAGGAGCACTGACCCGCGCTCCTCCAGGAAGAGTGAAACTAAATTGATGGTGCTGTTTTGTGTCTTTACTGGATAATGCCAATGCAGGTTTTCACATGCACACTTGGGACCCAAGAGAGACCTTCAGTTTTCCTACAGATGAATCTCTCATCAAAATTATGCAAAACTTCTTCTCAAATTTCTGATTAATTCTGCCTGTGGTTGCGATCTGGCCCAGGTTTATGTGAAGCAGCCAGTTCTGTCTCTCCAGAACATGCTCACGATGGAGACCTGGTCAGCATGCTCCCTCGCTGGTCCCAGCAGCTAGAGTGCAGTGCCACAGAAAGGATAAATCACTCGTGACCCCACCGGTTTCTGTCTGGTATTCCTGTTCCACTTGTGCTGCAGAAGAGACAACAGATGGGCAGAAAACGGTAAAGGCTTTAGTGCAATGCAACAGGCACACATCAACAATACTAAGGTTCGGGACCGCTGTTCTTAAAAGTAATTTTGTGGTGTTACTCGCAGTCAGCACAAAGACTGTACATAACTGTCCAGAGCAAAGCAGGCTGAGCATTTTACTGCCTGCTCTTACCTTACCTTGGGTGAGAAAAACAGCTCTGGTCCTGCTCCCCAGACCCAATGCTCCCACCATGCTTCTAGTCTCACAGTCGCTTGGTGCAGGATGACAGTAACCCTAAGGAGACAGCAAAAGTTTGGGTTTTTGTTGCGGATAGGTAAAACCTTGCAAAATGAAGGCCTTGTTACCCTTGTAAAATCATGGTTCACTTTTGTTACTTTGGCTAAGTAAAAAGGCCTCTGGAAACCAGTTCAGCTAACTTAGAAGTAGAGAAAACAAGTTACATAACTTTCGCATGGTCACCTCATGGCTTATGGTGACTGGTTGAATTATTGTTTGTTGTATTTTAATGGTATATATTCTGATAATGGCTAACTGCTTAAAAAGGCTTGGTTTTTGTAATAAAGAGCTCTCCTTTGCCCCTGCCTGGGAACTCTGTATCTCTCCATCAACATAGTTTCTTTTTTTTAAGCTTTTCTATTTGGTTAACACATGATTTCCCCACGGATTCTAGTGAAATCCAGATCTATACACAGCCATGGCAATGCAGCCCCTGTTTTGAGGGTGATCCTCCACCCCAAAGTAAAATCTCCCAGGTGTGGCTCAGAACAACCTCTGACTTGACTCACTTCCGCCATTCTGCCCTGTATGAGGCACTTTCCTACTTTGCCAGCGGTGCTCACAGCCAAATTGCCTGGATTTGCCCACTTACCACGGTAAATCCCATTATCAGGGGATTGAGACATAAACTTTTGTTTTTTAACAGAAATATTCCAACTACAGCATTTTTGCAAGCTCTCATTCCCTGTCTTCCCGTTAAGATTATCCTGCCTCAGGGAATACAGCATTGCATAACCCTCCTTACATTTCACATTTTTCCCAAAAGCCAGCTAGATCCCTGAGCTCAGAAAGGATGTGCAGTTCATGGAAAGGAAGCGGTGGTGTATGTCCTGAGTCTGATGTCCTGGGTAAATATGAGCAATGGCCAGTTTGACATCTGATTTGAGTAAATGCTTATCTACTCTCTTATGCCAGGGCTCAGTTCATGTTCAGCCCAGACATTTTTGCTGCACAAAACCAATATTCTGTATTAAATAGAATTGTCTTTCCATGTGCAGCTTAGCTAGAAAAGAATTAAGCATGGTAAGAACAATCAGCTTGTGTTGGAGATTAATGTCATAGTGAAGAACAGTACTTCAGTATTTCACAGAAGTGCCACAGGACTCTAATTTCATCTTTATTTCTTGGTACCACAGGCTTTTGGAATGGAGAGATGGGTTAAGTTTATTTTTTTTTCCCCTTTACTCTCTTTCCCCCCCATTTCTGTTGTTGTTGTTAATTTTGTCATGGATGGAGCTTTAAAAACTCCATTGTGATGGCAGGAAAATCCTGGTTTTGGCAAGCCCAATGGCTTGACAGGGCAACACACACGTGACCCAATTTTACAGACAGCTTTGTGTCTCTTGTTTAATGGCTTGCAAATGAGTGCACATGAAGAAAAACAGAAGCCAGTGGAGTATGAGTAATCCAGCTGGGAATGCGCTTTGTTACAGGGATGCAGAGAATGCCTGCTCACAGCATGCATCACCCATGGTGGCAGCCAGCAGTGAGGGACTCCCCCGCCGAGGCAGGACGAAAGCTGGTTGTCACATGGGGCCCACTGGAGGACTCACTGGTTCTGTTGGACAGAAATGAGAGCAGGGAACACAAGGGCTGAACGACCTGCTGCTGCCAGGTTCTGCTGCTTCCTCGCATCTTCTGCACATCTTTTTGAGATGCATCTTATGGGCTTGGCCTTTTGAATTGCTCCCCCCCCTCCTTGAGGATTTCAAGTTGCTTTTTCTCCCCTTGAGGACTTAGAAGCTTTTTTCAAAGTTTACTGAAACAGTAATGGCATTTCACCCATCCTAGTTCTCACTTATCCACCCTGAAGCTTAGGAGTTGTCTCGGTGCTATGGAGGCTAACCTTCATGTTCGAATTCTGTCTGTGAGAAATTGGAGTTCTGGTTAGTGCTGGATAAAACAGATGAATTTGAGATCTTGCACATACATGGACTTCAGTACATGCTTAGTTTTTTCAAGTGCCCAGGTTTCATGTCTAAATGTAGGCTGAGAAATACATCCGCCCTATTAGAAATCCCCAAATTTTGTTACCTGTACAGTATACCACCCACCTTATAAAAAAACCACTGTTTGCAAAACAGGTGTATGTATTAATTTTTAAACTTACAGTTTCTAGATATTATTAGAGTGTGGAAGAAGTAACAAAAACTTTAGACTGATATTCTGTTTTTCAGAAGTCATTATAATACAAAAAAATGCTAATAATATCCTAGGGGCTGTTTCCAACAGGAGTACATGCAATAGTTTAACCTTCCTGTCGTCTTGTGCTTTGAGACCCAGATAGGGGGGAAGGTTTCCATAAAGCGTGAAGATCTTAAAAGAAATCTGTGACTGATCCCGACATGGGTCTCAGTTTTAAACTTGTSATTCATTAACAAAGTTTGGGTCTCTAACCAGCATTCACTTTCAAGTACATTTCTGATAAGGAGAAATGGGGTGCACAGTGGGGTATTTTTCCCAACATTGGTTTTAAATCCTTTTTACGTATAGAATTTTTTGCTTATGTTAATTTAACTCTGATTTTCAGAACGTTGTACTGCTTATTCAAAGGCGCTGGCAACGAAAAGGTTATAAGTGGTCTGCAATGAGAATTTGAGGGCTGATGTCCAAAAGGCTGTTCGTTGTATTTTAGGCTTGAGATTAGCTAAAGCTGTATCTAGGGGTATTGTGAGAGTTATGTGTTGGTTTACATATTGAATTAATGCTGGGCTGGCTAGTTTACAGCTAGGATCAAAAATCAAAGTAAAATGTTAAACTGGATTTAGAAGCAGAGAATACATAATTAGCCAGAATTAAGGAATAGTGCAAGAGCTGATTCCCTTACTACTTTTAATCCAGAAATGTTTGGGGACCAAGAGACTCATTCAGCAATTGGATTATGGTTAAGGCTATATGGTTACAGGAAAGAGTGGAGAAAACCACAAAGTACATTCACTGCAGTGTGCTACCTAGATGAGACCATGGTGCAAGACCAGCTCTCTCGATTCCCAGGCCCCTTCAGGCAGAGCAGTGGAGAGCCAAAATGAAGTTTAGGAGGGGAGTACAGTCAGGTCCTAGAGAGATCCATAAGTGGGTATAGCACAGATGCCATCCTACCCTATTGTTAACTTCTAATTTCCTTATTGCATTTAGGCCAGGTGCTTGAACGGATAACTTGGTTATCTTTAAGATGCAGAGCTAGTAGCAGAATCCAGACTTGAGTGCACTGGTCAAGAGCGTATTGAGGACAGCCACCCTAAAAGCACAGCCAGACCCTGCATTCAAAGCAGGTTGCTTTTAGTCATTGGAGTTGGTGGGTGTTGCTGAAACTAGAGTTAAAATATGGCTAGGATTCGGACTAGAATAAACTTAAACTCGGAGAAGCCATAGGGGGAGTGATCACACAGCTTTAGGAGGGTAGAGTCTAAAAGCATGCTTTGGGCTGCAGATGATCATGACCTCAGACTCATCCCCGCTCTTGGGAAGGCAGTGACTCCAGCACAATTCCCCTCACCATCTCCCTTAGGTGTGCTTCTCAGCAGAGCCCAGGATTGCTCCTGCCAGGGGGAGGAGTTGGAAAGAGCCATGGGACTACTGGGAGGCTGGTGGGTGCCCAGGGTTGGGCTTCAGAGTAGGAGAATGCAGCAAGAAGAAAACATTACTCCAGGTTTAAACACTATCCATGAGCTGCTTGATCTTGACTCTTAGTGTTTTCTGAGTTTGGTTTTTTTGTAGTCTTTCACGGTCTCGCTTTTCCTAACAGAACATCACCAATAACCTAGGACAAAGCCTCACCCACACCACAAACCTAAGAGAGAAAAATATGCAGCAAGCCACATAAGATCCTAATTTAGGCTACTGTACTATTCTTAGCCTTTTCTTTTTCTTCCATATTTTTCTCCCACCCTGAACTTCAACCTTAATCACAGTCCCTCTTTTAGCTACACTTTTAGATTTGGTCTGGTGACCTCTGTGAAACCCAAACCTCAACATCATCCTGTGTTGAGGATTTTTAGAAACTGAAACTCTAGTTCAGTGACAGTAAAGCAGAACTTAACACTTCCTTGATGGTTTCTTCCTTCAAATACCGCCACACTGCTAATTCCAGCACCAGCAATACTCTAAATGTGAACCTTATGTCATCGATATGTATGAACTGCAGAGCAAAATATCTTGGGCATAATGGTAATACTAACTTCCAACATATCTAGTTACCTATTTTAAATTTCTTCCAATTATCTACCTGACACTTGTCTCAATCTAAGTCATACAACACACATTAAATCCAGAATTCAAAGTAATTGTGGGACCAAGTGGACTATTCTCAGTCCTAAACAAGATTATCTGGCAATTTCAAATGTCTTCTTTCCTTTACCTTTTTAGTGACCCTTTCTTGACACTAATCCCATTATATACATGAAAGAAAAAAACATAACTGGGGGATTGTTCTAAACACATCTGTCTCCTCAGTTAATCAATTCTTTGAAGTCTAAATTCTAATTATAACGCCCCAGACATTGTTATGGACCACTAAAAATGGAAGATCTAAAAGCATCCCTGTAACTGATGCCTATTTCTTTTCAGCTCCATTTGGAAACTTGTCCTGAATGTCTTCATCAGAGCTGACCAGTCAGTTCTAGCTGCCTGAATCACATTAAGATGCTTGGTTATTGGACTACACCACCAGTGATCTTTTGAATCAGAAAATGTGGACCCAGGCTGATGGCAGCTCTCAGCACAGCACAGCTGATCCTTCCTGAATTCTCCAATTTCACCATACCTCTAGTGTTTCCTCATGTGCCTGATTCCTAAAAGCAGGACTCCAGAATCTTGTGACAATATGAAATTCAAAATGTTAATGTATTCTAATCTGCTTCCAGGTGCTTCCTTCCCCTATATCCCAGCCATTTTTCCCATACTGATCCCTCATCAGAGTTGCAACTAGTTCTATTCTTAATGCTGTGTCTATGAAGCCTGTGAAACTATGATCATAACATTCCCAATTTGCACAAAGGAAAGAAAAAATTAGGATGCCTGTGAACATTACCTGTTGTTTCTTTGCCCGTTTTCTTCCTTGAAACCCTAATGCTGATCCCAAATACTACCCTGATAATAGCCATAGTCTGACATCACCTGTAAATGATGTCTGTTTCTCTGAGAAAAATTACTACCAGGCTAGTCTCATAATTAATGTCATAACATCTGAAAGCCCCATATTTAAAAGAGCTCAGCAGTGTATTTTTGGTCAGTTGTTTAGGAATCAATAGTTCTCCCATGCTTGTACCTTCATTTCTCTCAGTCAGTGCCTCTCTTTTCATGCAGCTGGGACTCCGTGTAAGGTAGTATTTTTTATGTTACCATGTAAAACACTTATGCAAACTGTGATACTCTTGGTGGGTGCTTCCTTACAGTACAGAAACTTGCACAAAGGGAACGAGGACAGAGAATGCTGAGGCATCCTTTTCATCCAGGTAGCACAAAAGGAGAGCTCTGCTGCACTTCAGGAAGGCCTTCTGGTAGGAAATGCAGAGTCATAAATTGACCTTAGGTGAATACCACCAGAGAGAGAAATCTGGAGAGGTCTGGCACTGATTTCTGGCTTGCTGGTCATACCCAGCTGGTCCCTGGGAACCCATGACTCTGAGAACAAAGGGTTTGTCATATGGCCGTAACATGATTAAACGGGCCACAACTCAAAAGGATTTGAAGTACACAGGAAGTGCTATTTCCATGATGCATGTGACAGCTTAAAATGACAAAAACTGAGGTGTTAAATATAGTTTGAAATTATCATAGAATAAAAAAAGGCATTCTCTTCTTAAATTTTCAACAAAACACTAAAAGAGGGATATGGCATTGAACTTTATTAATTGACCTTTACACCCACTGGCAAGAGAAAGATGGGAAGTAATTTAAAAGTTAAGGAAATCAGAAGGATTGACTCTGGAACAATTGTTTCAGTAAGACATTTCATTTCTCTAAAGTGCTAAAATACTTTGATTGATCCCATCCAGCTACCTGCAGTACCCACCTAAAGGTTTTGTGAATTTCACACAAGGTACTTGAAGGAGAAAAAGTGAATAAATGCTTGTGATGGATGCTAAATTTTCCAGAGTTTCACATCAGGCACTAGAGAGATGATATAGACCAGTCACAGGAAATCTCTTTCAAATGTTCTTTCCCCAAGGACAGAAGAAAAATTGCTTCCTTTTCCTATGCCCTTGTCATCCAGAGGTCAGGGAGAAAGTCTAATGAAAGGAAAGCACCCCTGGTTTACTTGCACTTAGCTTGGTCATGTTTGGATTTGGGCTATGCATTATGTGTTCTCTCAGGTCAGTGCTAGAAAGTTCTCAGTATTGTCTGGACTATAACACAAGCTTTTGCTTAGACAGATGGCTCATTGTGAAGAGTAATTTACAGAATATTTATATAGTTTCACTTACTTCATCAAGGAGCTTACTTCATCAGTTCACTGACTGTTTTTAGCCACAGTGAAAAGGTTGTGATATTGCCTTATAGCTGTTAAAAAGTGTAACATTTTAATGGCACCATTGCTCAAAGATGAATTTCAATCATGACGGATTTTTTTTTTTTTTGCTTTTTCTTTCTCTGGAGGTTTATTTGTAAATCAAGTTCAAGAAAAAAAGACAGTTTGAATTTTAAATTTTGAAAAGATAAGCTGAAACTGAAAGGAGAATTTACCAAATATATAGTATTTTGAGAACAGATACATAGGAAATTTCATTCTGTATAAGGATTTCCTGTTGTGAGCCTCTACATAGGTTTGTTCAGTAGAGTGAAACAAAATTTTCCCTAGTTCATTCCTGAATGTGGGGAAGAGTAGATCTTGTCTTTCCACTTGCAATGAAAATAACATAAGAATTCTCTCCTATTGCCATAGCATGTGGAAAATCTGCCTCCATTCTGGGTAAGACTGTCAATAAAGACTATTGCTATCCCATGTTTCTGTGAAATGGAGATTCAGGTTTCCGTGAGCCCTGAAGAAAGCACCCCTTGCTCTTGTTCAGACACCCTCCCTCTATGTTGGCAGTTGATCTGCTGCAAGCATGACACTCTGCATTTAGTCTCATATCCACCAAGCCAGTCTTGGTGTCCAGCTCCTAAGGGTAAACAGAGACAGAAGCACCTCTGTGGTTTTGGACTTCATTCTTTACCTTAGTTTATCAAAGTCTAAGCTGTTTTGGAAATTTTTTCCTTCCCCTCCTGGTCATGTCAACAGGCTTATATCACTGTGCCTACTCAGCCATTTCAGGCAGATGAAGACAGAAGGCAAGATTGAGGCACTGAGGTACACTGCTTCCTTTGTACACCTCAGTGCACTGGCTCCTGAGGAACAGCCCTGCTGGTTCTAGTCAGCCAATCAGAGATCCCAGATCCATGTGTAAAAGTCAAATCTGGACGAAGACTGGATTTTAAATAATTCTGCTGTTTGAGTGAACTGTAATACAAAATATTTATTCAAGCCTTATTTATCTTCTTCTGTGCTGTGTTTATACACATGTGCTCCACAAAGATTCAGATGCCCAATAACAAAAAAGGCATATTTCAAAGGCTATTGGATTTTCCTTCCTCTTTCCTTATAACATTATGTTTGTTTTATGCTATTTGATGCAGCCAATAGGTGCACCAGTACTACAAAAAGATGCTGTTCTTCCAGCTTTGAAAGGACATATAGTCATTGATAGCTTAGAGATATACACAGAGATAGCACATTTGCTAAAAGAAACATCCAGCAAATTTATATATTGCTGTCATTTCAGTTAAGTACTTTAAGAGTCAGACATCTGGTCCTCACTGGGTGCCTCTTTGTTCAGGGGTATGAAACGGTCCCAAGGCTGTTTGCAAAGGCTGTGCAGAGGAAAGCCTTGTCTTCTCCATCTGGGATGAGAAAAGCATGCACGAGCTGAGGTTCTGTTCCTTAATGTTGTACAATACAACACACAGGAGGCTTCTCTGAGATAATCCATACATACCTTTCTTGTTTAGATTACTATCCTCTCCAAGTAATACCGTGCAAAAAAAGAACAGGAAAAACCTACCGGTAAGGGTTTCATTCAGGAATGGGAACTTTTTTCTAATGATCCCCAGAGTGACCTTTCAGTGTTTTCAAGACAGAAACTAACAATGATAAGGACAACAGACGTACCCCTCCAAATTCACTGAAAGAACTGTTTTGATTCAAAACACTTAGCCTGCATTTATAAACCACTTACTGGGGCCTGATTTCCGTTGCTTTGATGTCAATCTGCTTAGTTTGAAACTCAATGTAAATCAAGTCCTCTTTCAACCCCAGGAAACATGAGGAAGGTGCCAACAGTGGGAAGATCTTTGTGGGCTTGTTGGGAAGAGCGGCTGCTAGACCAGGATTTGTAGAGAACTGGCCTTTGCAGCTCTGGGTGGCTCAATATGATATTGATAAGATGGTCTCAGTATAATTCTCTTTTCAGTATCTGAGCTCAGAGTCCCAGAGGAAAGCTGAGACACCAAAACTTGACTTTGAGAAAACTCTTGTGTCTTGGGAATTGAGCTTTACTGTTCTCAACAAAAAAGGTATATCCTGACTCCAGCCTTATCTTATCCACCCCTAGGGACCCTCCTCATGAGTATAACCAGATTAACTTTGTTAATACTTGCCAAAAATGATCCCCTCACAGATCCCTAGTGAGATGGTCTTCCCTGGGATGATAGCAGTGCTGAGGTTGACAGCTCCTTTCTGTCCTCTGACAGATCAAGTACCCACCCTCAGGCAAGCCTTAGCTGTAGCCTCCTTATTCTAAATGATCTTTAACAGCCAGAGCACTGTGACAGCTGAACTAAGTACCAGGATGTGCTTGTCCAGGCTGCAGGTGTTTCATTGAAGAATTGTGCATAGAGGAGGCACATGTTTACCTTGGGCAATTGCAACAAGCAGCTGTTCTGCATGCTGACTGTGAACCGTCCCATGGGATGTGAAACATAGAAGGAAAGAGGGCCATCTGAGTGACACAATTTCCAGGGAAGCAAGTGCATAAGGACAGACTTCCAAATTTTAGATAGAGAAGTGGAGGTGAACACTAAACGCATTGAAAGGTGGGTTAGACACCTTAGCTACATGTTGGCCTGTACTAACTTCTTCATGAATATTTCATCTTATCCTGAAAAGATTACATGAAGGGGAAATTCATCCAGAATGGAGAGAAATCTGAGCTTTCCCAATACCAAGGATGACACATAAATTTAGAAAACTCATGGTATTTTAGGGAGCTTGGTTTCATAACAGAACACAAAATCTCCTAATCTCAGGAAAGCAAACAAGGTTGTGGTATCAGCAGTCCTTGAGAATACGCTGTCTCAGACCAACATGACAACCAGAAAGCATTGCAGGGAGGCCATACCTGCCCAGATCATCTGATGTGCAGTCGATCTGAGGGGAGACCTTTGTTTCTCCCATGCTGTATTCCATATATTGCATGGGAGATATGGTGCTCATGTTTAAGATGGGATATGTGCTTGTTATCATGACAATATCATCCTGGCGTTAGAAGATCTTCAGCAAACAGCCCCTCTGGTGGCTTGTAGATAAGAATGGAGATGAAAACAGAAGGAGTAATTTTGCTGCTTCTGTTTCTTTGAATGAATTCTCGTTGATTATGCCTTCAGTAGGGCATAAATCCTTTGTGTCTCCACATCTACAGAGACAGAACCAAAGCTAACTATGTCCCGTTTTTTGCTATTAGGCTCTTGCTGATGGCAAGGAAGTACTTAAAATTTTATATCTTAACGACCATGCTCATACCCTAACCCCCCTGATGGTAATGTTTGCCAGGTTTGTCCCTACTGCAGGAGCCCAAGATCATCCATCACACTGCAGCAATTTCCACTCCATCCACAAACATGATCAAAAGCCTAGGGAAGTGACCACAGCTGTGACCTCATGCTCTTATATATGAATTATGGTCTTGGTTGGCCGGGAGGTCGCCACAGTTTTTTAGTACATACCCAATGGCAGATAATTGCCTTTCAGCATGTTGAGGATTTTTTACAAGTAGACACAACAACCAGAAATGGATTCCTCAGTAAATTGCACCAATTTTCTCTTCACCTATCCTCTTCACAAGCTTGCATGTTTTGTTGTACAAAGGACATCCCCATTCCAGATCATTAGGTGACTCGTGACTACGTTTGGTCTAGAGATTAAGGAAATGAAAGCTTTTACAAATATTACATAAGTTGCTTTGATATTTGCAAATATTCTTGTGTCAACAACAGGTACTGTAACTATGTCATTTATTAACTATAGACTAATATATTAACTATTCTAAGTAAAAACTACAGCCTATAAACCATAAACAAATTAATAACAGTTCACTTTGGACCAAATTATGAAGTATATTGAACTATATGAACCATTTCTGACTAATCAGATATACTGGACAGATAACTCCTCAGCAAGTTTTGCATTTAAATCCTATAAAACCTCTCACAAGCTACAGCATTTAACATTGTCCTCTAGCAAGCACTAGCAAAATTATAAAATAATACAGAATAGCTCTAACCACAACAAAACAAACCCCTGCATCTATTCTAAATTTAAAATCCCATGCTTGTGTGTACAGGTACATGGGAAGCCTCTCCAGCAATCCCGCACAAACTGTATCCCCAGTAATAAACCAATTCAAAGTTCCAGGTGCAACCTCCTTAAACCAGATGTGGGCTCCAATGAAATGCATTTAGCACTTTGACAATGCTTGATATTTCACACTTGTGATGGCTAGTGTGGGTGACCTTATTTTAAAGCTCAGTGTGCTCCTTTCCATGTGGAAAGCACCAGCAACATCTGTGGGTGAGAGAATAAAGTGTCTTAGGTAAAGAAATTTGACCTTTTCAGGAAATGGCACTGAGAGAGGTAATACTGGGGGACCAAAAGAGAGTGAGGTCATTGGTGCCAAAAGCACAACGTTTTATCCTGATTGATGTGGTCTTGCTGTTTTGCAGTCTTTTCCTGTTTGTTCCCATTTGTGGTTTCTTATTTCTTACTTCCATTTTTGTCTCTTAAACATGATTTTTACTATGTACTTCATCCAGTATCTCACACTGTGTGGATCTAGCTCATGAAAGACACTCCAGGGCACTGGCTTTATACAAATAATCTGTAACTGCAGCAGCAACCTGCTGCTTCAAAATGCTGCCAAGCCCTGAAAAATCAGTGTCAGGCTCTCACCCCAATACACACCGAGTGATTTCTTTCCTGACTGCGGAAGAAAGTTCAGTATAATCATACTGTTAGCATCACTGGTCTCTGTATGCTGTCCCCACCATAAATAATAGGATTGATGAGGATGTCCATGAATTGTTGCTAGAGAGAAAAAAAAAAAAAGCCTGACAGATGAATGGAAATCATGCAACAAAGACTTTGCACCTATAGGTATATTTCAATACTCCTCTGACTATTCCTAAATTGAAAAGTGCCATTTTCCCTGGTTTTCAAACGGTATCATTGCTGCATTGTGGTGACAGCTTCTGAACAAACTTCTGAAATGGTAATTCATTAACGCTTCCAGCACAGCTCACTAATGACTGATGAGCTCTGAAGTAAAAATAATATTTTTTTCCTTTTTCTGGCTATGCTGTTTGCCAAACCTATATTCCCAAACAGGTAGTTAAGTGTACTTCAACCGGACAAAGTCCCAAGAAACACATACTCCACTTCCTGACATGCTCTGAGTTGATTTTAATTCTGTATTTCTGTACAAATACACCTAGTGGCTAAATTAGAGGGTATGAGCTACAGCAAATTACATAGCCTGTTTAGACTCTCAGGCCAGATCCCCATAGTTAAGGGAAGGTTTGCTTTGAAACAGTTCCAGGTTTTCTCTCCTTGGTCTGAATTTCCTTTTTCAAGCACCCCTTTCACCTTTCTATTTATTCCTCCTTCCTTTTCAGCACCTAAGCAGCACTTCTTACACTGCTGGAGGAAGCATAGAACATCTTCCATTTGAAAAAAAAGTAAAATAAGAAAGGCATCCAGCCACTTTCCTTCTCTGCCTTCTCCCACTGTTCTCCAACCCTCTTCATCACATTCCTGACAACCTGCCATTTTGTTCTTTTCTCTGGAGTTCTGTTTCTGCTGCAGCTCTTTGTAGCCCAGCAGCCCAGTGCAGGTGTGTGCATGGCATTTGCAAGAGGTTTGCCTTGGCAGGGGCACCTTGACCTTGGCTGCTGGACTGGGCTGATACGTGTCACCCTCAGACCGCTCAGTCCCACTTGAGGTGGGACAGGCAGCAAGGAGGGATAGGGAGAGACATGCAGGGGCTCTCTCTTCCTGTCCAGGCTCGTGTTGGAATCCCACCTCCACACACGGCCTCGTGCAAGTCTCTTGGTGCATCTCTCAGTAGCAGTACTTGCTCTGCTTGGTCACGTGCACTCAGCTAGGGTGATCTGGGGACCCATCTGTCCACTTTGTGTTCACAGCAAGCATGAAACTGCCCTGGCTGTTCTGAACCCCCAGTAAAAAGCTGCATAGCAGAAATACAGCAAATGGCACTAGGAGTCCAAATTTGAGAAGTACATACTCGACATTATATGGAATTCTTATTACAGGATGCAGTAAAAATACCTGTTTTAAATGGTTCTTAGCCAGATTGACTTTAGCAGAAATGCAGTTTCCATTAAAAAAAAAAACAAACCAAAAAACCATAATGTGCAATCTTCATAGCCTGTTCTTTTAAATTATTTTCCCCATGACCTAATGTAGAATAAAGACATACAAATAAATATCTTTATGCGTATTGTAACAATGGGAACTTCTCTAGAAACAGCAGGCAAAAATATTCTTATTGTCATTTTCATTGGGCTTTGAGACTGAGTTAAATTTTAAGATACTTCGATTTTGCAGATCTGCTATGCCAGAGCACTCAATGCAGTTGGAATTGTTCAAAGACAATTTTCAACATAGTCTCTTCCTAACACTATGGGTGCCTGAGGTCTAAACCAGTTGCATGGTTATTTAGAACAGCCCGAAGTCCCATTGTTTGTACAGAGAAGTTGAAAAATCAGAGACAACAAGAAAAATCATGAAATTCTGGCAGAGTTCGTTCCTATGACATTCTTTTCTAGTCAGCAGAAAAACCATTTTCTCTCTGCCTTCTGTCAAGTTGCAAACCAAAGAGACTTAAGCAGACACATCAAGCCCAAATTGTGGGAGTCCAGTAATTGTGTGGAAGAATAAAACAAAATCTAAACAAAAAAGAATCATTGACAGTCGAACGTAAAGTTATGATCTTGCAAACCAGATGAAGGAAATCTAGAAAGAAACTGAGAAATGAAACCAGCAGATGTGATCAATGAATGTTACTGATGGGAATGAATTTTGTCAAAACTGAAAGTAGTGGCCCTGTTCCAAATCTGTCTACCAGGACTGGAATGAGCACCACCAAACAGAGTCTACACTTTACAAAATGTGAAAGGCACCTTCATCCTTACAAAGAATCAAGGTGCGAAATTAGCAAAAGGCTCCAAGGAATGTTTCTAACACAATAGATGTGCACTCATGCTTGTTAATAATGGGGTTTCCATGAGATGACTGCCAAATGGTAGCACTTCACAGCTTGCTGCCAGCTCCACACCCACAAATCAGCCTGCTACACATCTAAATGCTACCATCCACTGAGCTTCAAAATCACACGGATCAGCAGAATGGTGTGTGTGGTACCATCTGCACCCACTAAAGTGTTGCAGAGGCAAAACAGTTAAGAAATTAATGATACGAATAAGCTAAATGCAAGTATTTTATTAGCCCTGTATCTGCAGCCACATTTCCGTCTTGAAAGTTAACCCCTTCCTCACCAGTGTGGCCCTTTTCATTACAATTATTACTTTTATTTTATTTCACTTCAACAATTAAATTGTTCTTATCTCAATCCATGAGTTTTGCCTTTTTTCTGATTCTGCTCCTCATCCCACCGGCTGCAGCTGGCTCTTATGAGCAAGTGACTGTGTGGTACTTAGTTGCCTGATAGGGTTAAACATCTACAGTACCAGATGAAATTACTTTGTAATTACTTTGTAATGGCAGGCTCATAAACTGGCAATAAGGAAAGTCCGTTTTCCATTGCTTTCATAAGCATAGAGGTAACTTTGCCATGTCTTGGTGACCTGTTCAAATACTTCACCCACTGTTGTTTGTACTTATTTCACTGTTACTTGAAAAATGAAATTTCATTGCCATGACCTTGGGGACTTCTATTAAATCAGACTGCCTGATCACCTTGAAATCTATCCTGGCAGGAAGCTCTCGTAGGTGAAACATGGTATTTTGCTTCACAGAATCTTGTATTCTTTCTGGGGTACTAATTGCCTGACAAGAGTGTCCAGAAGACCTGTAAATCCTGTTTGTAAGCACACAATCCAAAGCCACTCACTTTTCTCAAGGGCAGCAAACTACCCTACATATGTGTCTAATGGGATTACATAAAACCCGATGGGCTTAATTCAGGGGCCTTACTCCGCCTGAGTGAGGAAGAGTATGAGGCAGCAAGCGAACTGTGGCTGAGGACCAGTTTGGGAAATTGACATCCTGATGTGCCTGAGAAGTACATGGGGCACTGGGGGTGTTGACACTCCCAGGTCCCTGCTCCAGGGGCTGTGGAGGGGGCTGGCAGGGGGCTACGCAGCTGTGCAGCCCACTGCTGCACATCTGGGCAGGGAGATGTGAAGGGCCCTGCACTCACTTCTTCGAAGCCAACTCGAATTAGAAACATGTAGGAGGTTGTGCTCTTTTTTCCATGAGAGAATGCAGGTCAGAAAAAAATGTGGGGGAGAGGAGAGTGAAAGGAGAGGGTTTCCGCTCTGTTTTCTCTGTTGACTCCCATACCTCTCCTTCTAGGTTTTCAATGCTCTTTCCTCACTTTCTGAGATAAATGTATTAAAAAAAAGCAGGAAGGAGAACAAGAACAAAGATGAAAAGCAGATTTTTCTTTAAAAAAAGGAAAAAAGAGAAATGAAAGGTTACATTGTCTTTTTCTAAAATGGGAAAAAGGAATGTTTTCCTGAATTTGAAGTGCTTTCATAAAACAAAGAGTTTTGGCAAGGCCACATTACTCAAAGACGCTTTTGGACAAAAAAGCATTCATAAACTTTATTAGAAACCCAAACTTCCAACACCTACGGCTAACAGTCTCTCCCACATGACCTGGAGCAAGGGGGAAAAAGTAGGAGAATCATGAATGAGTTGTACTCAGCAGTGGACCCCTAGCAAAACTTGCAACAAACAACACCCTAGAATCAGAGAGGACACTGTGGGGGAGGGATGCCGACCTGTGCTTCGCCATGCAGCACGTGCACAGCCTCGGGGCCTGCCAGCAGCACCGTCTCCCTGGGACCAGAAGTGCACTGCACCCCCATGCTCTTCCCTCTGCTGTGGCATCATTTGGTATCATTGGCTGTTCTGCATGCAACAGAGGAGCATGAATAGGTCCTGACTATTTCTCTTCTTCCAGTTGCGGATAAAGCCTGCACTCTAGTGGATTATCTCTATAGGAAGGTGTAATCCATTTATTGACTTGTGGAATATAAAGACTGAATTTCCAGAAATTCTGGACTCTGGTCTAGCTTCACCTTTTGAGGACTGTGAAGACAGCAAAGTCAAGCAGAAAAGTGCTTTAACGCCGTTTTATCCCCACAACAAACCCAGGTTCTCCAGAGAACCTCAGATTTTGGGTTTGTCCAACACTTCTAATTTGCTTGTTATGCAGTTTGAAGTTACCTTCTGGTAAATTTCCATACTGAAGTAGCAAAGCTCTCTCTCTAAGGGTCTGTTTGGAAACCAAGAATATCAATGTAACCCTTTTCGTTGACTTCACAAGGCTTTGGAGCAAGTTCTATGCCACTCACTCATGGATGGTTTATGCCTATACTTAATGGTAAACACGTTTGGTTTTAAAATCACTGAAGATACTAGGAAGTACTCTTTGCTTTGGGATTGTCGCTAAGTTTTTTGCCAAATTTGGACTTAAAATATTTACTAATAAAATAGGGAACTGGAGATAGTGAAAGTGTATTTGTTTTAAAATCCGTATGTTTGGGGAACCTTTGCTATACTCTCTTCTCTTATTGCTTCCTAAAACTACAATGTTAAGCATGAATAAGGGGGCACAAGAGCTGTGTTGTACTATTAAGAATAATAAGACATGTTTCTCTTTGTGCACTTAATTTTGGTGGAAAAGGAGGAAGCAATCATGCTGTTTCCGTACTGTACAGATCTCACTGTCAGAAGTAAAGCCAGTTCAATCTTCCAGCCCCAGCACAAGTAAAAGACATTATCAGAAATGCATGTCCTGTTTGTTTGTATGAGTGCACGCGATCACATACTTCCTCTCGGTGCATGATGGGAACAGTTAGATGACTGCTTCTGTCCCCCAGCAGCTTTAATGCCTGTCATCCAGTCTCTTCTGAGTTAAACAGAGGGTGGCTCTCCATTTCAGCTGGTTCGATGGAAAGAGGCAGCCTGTGAAACCAAAAGAACTCTACTCTTCTTTAAGGGAAAAGGAGCAACTCTGTTTGCCCTCTAATATCCGCCCCTCAGACAGAGGGGAGTCGTCAGTGGATGGTGGTTCTGAGCATCTACATGCCTGCAAAAACTAAGCAGAGGTCATGTTCTATTTTCCAAGGATTCCTTCTCACCTGGAGTCATAAGGCTTATGCTTAGATTTAGGCAGACAGGTTATTCACACATCTTTCATGTAACTGTTAGAATTCCATTCAGCATGAGCTGCATGGAGTTCTGACACTATTTAGGCCTAAAGTCAAAATGTGCAAAGTGGAAATCACCTGAAAGGGATGCTACTGGCAATCAGCCCCAGTGCTTATGAGCTACTTCCTTCACATTGCCTCAAACTGACATTCTGCACCTTACAACAGCAGAAGGTTAAAACTTGAGACAAGTTGGATATGACCAGAAATACAAATATTAAAACTTTAGTCAACATGAGTTCCTGGAGATCATGCCAGACAAAGTGTGGTTCTTTGTCAGCTGGGCATTCGTTTATGGCACTCAAGGTTTTAACTCTCATTTGGAAGTTCTCTGCTGATATAGCTAAAAATGTCAAATTCTTCTAATACTTCTATGGACTCAGTGGCTATTGGAAATTTGCATTTGAGGTGTCCCCATCTTGCTTTACGATATATAAATAGCTGGACTGTAACACCTCTAATAATTAGGATGATCAGAGGCCTTTGTATTTACATTTGACAGACCTCTGCCAACAGTAACACTGCCAAAACTATAGCACCTATCGCTGAAAAAAGGAAATTGTAGCAGAAATGGAAATGAAGGCAGCATTTAACAGATAAGATGCTATTCTGGCTACTTATGTTATCCTCAGACTAAATATGTCAGTCTGTCTTTCTTAATGATCTGGTTTCTTCTATTTAGCAGAATTTGAAAGCTCATTTGTTTTTGTAACTCACCCTCTCCAGTATTAACTTTCTCATGGCTCTATGGAGAGAGGGAAAGCCTCAGAATTATGCTGCTGAATGCTACTGTGGTCACCCCGGGAAGTCAGGAATTCAAGGAGCGAAGTCTTGGTGTAATCTGCTTTTACCTGCTCAGTCCAATTTCCAGTTGCTTTATGCAACGCCAGCCATTGCTTACAATTCATCAACTACAAAAACAGGACTGAGAGGCACAGGCAGGTCAGTGTACCAAACAAGAGAGACTGTGTTGTAAGTTAGATGGGTTGAGACCATTGTCAGTCATGCTCCAGGTTCTCACTCACCTGAAAACAGAATCAGCTACCACTACGCATTTTCTCATTCTGCTAGTTCCCGTCAAGTAAATGTAACTGTTTAAGCAACACTCTAAGACTTTTTAACCCATATTAATGTTTCCTATCTTTGATAATTTGGTTCAAAACAGGTAAATAGAAATAAATTTTCCTTTTCCTTTTCCTTTTCCTTTTCCTTTTCCTTTTCCTTTTCCTTTTCCTTTTCCTTTTCCTTTTCCTTTCCCTTTTCCTTTTCCTTTTTTCCTTTTCCTTTTCCCTTTCCCTTTTCCATCTCCTTTCCCTATCCCTTTCCCTTTCCCTTCCATTCCCTGCTGCCGAGTAACTCCATCCTACAGTAAATGACTTGCACCTGGTGTACATGGGCGCTTTAAAATGCATTGCTATGATGCAGGTGTGTGGGAAAACTCACCTTTTATCTTAATTCCTTTAATGTTGTTTGATAATGTCATTTTGATAATGTTTGTTTGTTTGTTTGATAATGATTCTTTTTTGATAATGTTTTTTGATAATGCCATAAAGCTTCTACTGGACAGTGACTCCCTATTAGAAACCAGCAGGTTTTGCAGTGCTATTCTCAAGGATCCATCATTGGACCTGTAGTATGTTCAAAGAGGGAATACTCTTGGAGGCTGGATGCCATCCAGCTGTGGAGATGGTTTGGTATTTTTGTTGAGCAGGAGAAGCACCAGGGTGCTGGCTCCGGCAACATGAGGCTGGCACATTTGGCGCAGTAATCGACAGCAGATGGGGATGCGCTGTGGCAGCCCTTTGTGAGGCTGGCCGGGAGCTCTGCTCCAGCACGTGGCAAGGCTGGAGCAAGGCAGGGCTGAGCACTGAGTGCTGGGACTGTAAAAAAGGGCAAGCACTGGAATGGGGGTATGTCCTCTCTCCTTCTGCTCCTGTTCCCACCATCCCCTTTTTCTGTCCAGACAGGCCATAAGTGCTACCAGGAAATACATTACTTGCAGATGGGTATTTTCTGAAAATTACCAGGGACAAGTTAATGTACAATTCTGAATAAAGTCACAGCTTTTTAAAAAATTTTTACTTTTGTAGAAACTGTACAATGATTTTCTCCCCTGCTTTCATAAAAAAGAGAAAAATGAAGCCCCTGAAAAACCTTATTTTCAGTCTAAATGAGTACATTGAGTACAAATGATTTCGGTATTTCAATTTTACAGCAAAAACTTCAGTTGTGGGGTTTTCCAGTTTTTTGGTTTTTGTTTAGAAACACAGGCAGAAAGAATTCAATTTCAGTCAACAGCTGTTTTCTCTCAGGGAAATTTATCAGAAGTTTCAAGTCGGCTTGTGGTGCTTATGGATGATACTATTCACAGAAGTAATGGGGTGGGTTAAAAATTCTTCTTGATATAATTCCATATAATTGCACCCAAAATATCAGGTGAAACCACTGCTATCAGTGTACTATGAGAAGAGTTTGTGTATCTCTGAGCAATGTATTTTGAATGATTTATATGCAGGCTTTAAACACCAGAGGATATTCTCTCTCCACCCATGCAAATGATATGGTAAGGATCTTATGTCAGCTGGGACTCCGAGTATTCCTAAAATATATGGTAAAATGCTATTATAATACAAATAACAGGGAAAGCTTCCATCCAGCTGGAAGGACATGTGCTGCAACAGTTGGAGATTATCTCCAAGCAATCCCATCTCACGATATACGTCTTCTCATGAGGGATGTTTCCTGGGCTCTGGTCTTCCAACATAAGGACCAGCTACTAATTTCCCTGAGCAGAGGGACATGGAGTAGGGAGGACTGGAAATGGTGTTTTGACATTCATGACCTTTGGCCTGCTTTTTGTTGGTTTTGCAATTTATTATGCAGGGCATACAAACACACCACCACCAATCTTCTAACTTCTGTTCCAGCTCTCAAGATGCTTATTTTAAGCACAGGATAATTCCCCATCAATCTTGCTTTCTTGGCAAATCTGGCCTCGTTCTCAAAGGTGATTCTTCCCTTCCTCGGGAGAAGAAACCTCTTCCTGAAGAACTAACCTAAAACTTGTGCATGAGTACCATGCCACTTCTTCAAATATAGCTTTCTGTTAGTCAGGACTTAGGTGTCTTGTGGTTCTTCCCAGGTAGCAGCACTCCTACAAACACACAGTAGAGAGCAGGCCAGGTTGTTTGTTTTTGGTGAAGTTTGCTCTGCTGATTACTTCACAAAAGCCTGGTGGAGACTTCAGAGGTACACATGAGAAAATAGATGAAAATTCTAGAGATACTAAAGAATTTTTGAACACATGATGAAAGTGGTGTGTCCTGATGCTGTGATGAAGCAAAATTTCTGTTGTTCAAGTGAGTGAGAAGAGGATGAGTGATCAGACTCAGAGCTGAGTTCCCAAGTGATGCCCATGACAGTGGTATACGGGCAGGGGCTTAAACTCTCATGCTCTGGAACCAGGCAGTGGGAGGGTATGATTGCTGTGAACATACTTTTTGGGCTGCTATGAACATACTTTTTTCTTTTTGGGCTGCTGGTTTTTAATCCAGGAAGAAATGCCCAGTGAAGTTACATGCAAGTTATATATGTACAAGAATTGTTTATTCTTTACAGTCAGGACCAACTGGAGAAAATTGGCAGCTCCCTAAAACAGCCCTGTACTTCCTCTGACTGCTCTCTCTGAGCTGCACACAAACCACAGTTTTCAGTGGAGGGGGTAGGAGGAGGAAGAGATAATCAGAAGCACATGTAGGCATTAACTAGAGATTTGCTGGACCTTTTTGTAGGCAGCAGTTCAGGCAAGCTGCCTGGCTAGAGGAGACAGATGAGAAAAAATAGACCAGCATCACTGAAGCTTAAAGACTGGCCTTTTTCCTCCCTTCCTCCACTGCAGTGTGGGGTGATTTGCTACCAGGGCAGCAGCAAAACCCAGCAGCCCAGCCTGTAGCTTGATGTGGGGTGCTGCTGAAGGAATGCCATGTCATTCATTTCTGTTGAAGAAGTCAGCTCTGCTGATTACTTCACAACAGTCTTGCAGAAGAGTTTCCTACCCAGCTTAGACTGGATTTACACTTTCCTTTGTTTTACCACCTGCAAAAGTAGAGGAGGGCACTGGTTAATTTGTGAGAGACCAAGAGACTTAGTCAGAGGGCGGCAACTGGGACAAACATCCTTCCCTGCCTTTGTTTTTAAATCTCATTTAGAAATAAAATCTCTCTACAGGGATCATCTACCACCTTGTGCTGACACACAGCTTAACACAGCATGGCTTAGGTTTCCACAGGGGATATGTGGTTTACACGTACAGGATAAACAATCACTGAAAATCTCTCCTATTACTTCCAAAGCAAAGACAAGGCAAGTGTTTCCTCTCCCAGCCCTGTTGATGAGAAAACACTTGGAGAGCCACTGGTGATTGCTAATGAGAATGCTAAACACATCTCTCACCCTCTTTCAGGAGAGATATTTGGTGACTTCGTTCACCAGGAGTTATTTGGATACCAGTCTCTTAGGTATTTTGTACTAGTCTTCTGCTAAAGGAGTATTCCTCCAGATTCCCTTGGTTTTTAATGTAGAACATCTGTGTCTTCTTTCCTGAAATAGTTTGTCCTTTTCTTTTCCCCTGTTAAAGTAGGTTGATGAATGAAATGTCTGCTTTGTTCTTCAGTTTGGTTTGCTGCTGTCCAAAAGTTTGCAGACACCTTAGCACACATAGAGCAAATAATCCCAGATTCTCTCACACAAAAACACACACGCTGGCCCATGCACATGCACAAAATTCATTATAATTCATTTCATCTGAACAGTGTCTCATCTTCAGTTTCAACCAAATGACCTGATGAACTGTAGATTACCTGAGTCAGACAGCTTGTCTGACCAACTGCAAATAATTTTCCTGTTACTGAGAATGCCCTTGGGCCTTTGTATCTTCTCATAGAAAAAACTGTTTCCATCTGCATGAAAATGTTGATTTTTGACAGTTTTCTCTTTTGGACATCGTTTAAAGAAAACTGATGAATATTTAGAATGTCTTGCATTGCTCAGCTAGCAGTAGTACACTTCCAAAAGAGTCAAGTTAAAAAGTTTTGATACAAATCTTTAATTACAAAAAAAAATCATATTATATACTTTCCTCTGCTAAACTGAAGCCTAAGGCCAAGAGCAAATTTCAATGGAAAACAGTCCTCTGCTGATTTTTTAAGGCTTTGGGGCATGTCTGAGATGTTCTTTTAGCTGAAACCACGGGGGATATGAGCTGGTTCATGAAAACAACAGGGGAAATGAGAGGCAAGTCAGTTGGGTGCTTCTTTTATTCTCCTTCTGGCTGACCTATCTAACTTGGGGAACTACCCTGGAGTGATCAAGAAATGCAGGGTTAAACAAAATTACCTAACTATTTCTTTCCTTTCAACCAAATGAAAAATCTTTCTTGCCTTTTCTCAACCCTACCCAAGCCTTGAGGATGAAGCCCCTAACACTGCATCAAGATTTTCTTCTCTTATCTAGCCTTTGTTTTTTACCTCATCAGGCAAATTTTCAAGTAACAACCACTCAGAGAATGAAATATCACACATCCTGGAAGCATAAATAACTTTCGTATTTCTAAGTCCTGATAAGACAGTAAATGAAATTTTAATAAGATAACCAGTGTTTTGCTTTCCATTAATCCTTGAAGCACCTCCCTCTGGGACAACTTTGGAATTGAAAATGCATTACTGGACATCTCATTAATACCATGTGCTTTCCCTCAGTAAAAAGAGCTTCTGTCCTACAGGCCTCTTGGCACAGAAATCCAAGCTAGGCAGCTGTAGGAAAAGCAGCTCATGGTTTTCTGTCTGTCTACTTGCAATAGCAACTCCGAAAGTTACAGAAAGAGAGATAATTCAGAATCAGGTTGGACACATCAGGAGATAGTTTTGTTTCATGGGCTTATATACTGTTCACCTAAGAAGATAAATATAAATAATTAGAACTAGCTTAATAGTAGAACCACTTGCTACAACAGACAGTCTAGAAATTCATAGATTTTGAAGGTCAAACAGGACAACATGGTCATCTTCATTGGCTTTCGTGGCACTTGATGGACACGTAGTAGATTAACAAATGTGTTTTGAAGAAAATAATGTTTTTCAGTATTAAACATGTCTTGAAGACATAAAAAAGGTATCTCACCAGACCTTATTACTCATGTCTTCATGACATGCTGGTAACCAAGTGTTTTATTTCCAGTTCTTTTACAATTTATCTTGCATACTAGCTAGTCCCTACCTATAATTCACCAGTGCCCATGCAGATCCTGGAAAAAGCAGAGGACATGCAAGAGGTTTAATTGACACTGAAATTAGCAGAGGCATTCAAACTGCTGCACGTGGCCCACTTCATAATTTCCTGCACAAGGTTGGAGTGGGTCCTGCAGACATACTGTATTTCAATAATTCAAGGAGTGGGGCACAATTAATCTTTCCTGGCCCAGAAAGTGATTGCCAGAGGCATCAGCTGCTTATCTCTGAAAGCAATAGCTGCCTACAACAAAGTGCTGTGGGCATGAGGATATGTGTGCAGCAATTTGTTTCTCATCCTGGAGGCTGGATGCCCAGCAGGTTTCTGTCAGAAAAGTTCTCCTGAAATCAATTTGTCCCTGAACTGGCATGGGTATTTAAAAAACAAAAAAACCAATCTGGAGCCCAACAAACAACCTTTTTTTTCTGAACCTGAGCTACCTGGACTTTTCCATGCAGGCTTATTGCTATTTGAATGTTAAACTAAAGGGAGCATCATACACTGCATAGCAAAACGCTTGCTGCAGCATTTGGTCAAGGTCTCAGCAGCAAACTTCCTAATTGCTAAATATTTCCTGACAGATTCAAATAACCATAATGGTGAGCACATTTTAGGCAAGGTATCCCATAGGCAGAGCAGAAGCACAATGTACCAGCCAGATAGTGGCCTAGTTCCTGCCAGACACAGTTGCTGAGACTCAGAACAAACTGCCTTCTAAACTCAGCAGAGTTCACACTTAAGCACTTTGAATGGCAGGAAAGCATGCCTCAGCTGAAGTGTTCTTGTCAAATGTTGCTATGCCCAGCATTCCATACACAGTTTGTACGCCACAGGAAACAAATACTCAAGGAAGCATTGATGATTTGGCTAGAAGAGCTAGTAAGTAGAATACTTACGTATTTTTAAGCATTTTCCAAATGTTTCATATTTTTCAATGGAGAAAAGCATAAACATGTTATCCAAAACTCTATATTGGCTGGCACTTTAGTAGTATAGCACTGCCAATTTATTGAAGAAAAGTTATTACACTACACTAAGGTTAAGGACTTCTACATGGAAAGCACAATAGGTTTCTTGCAATATGTACTTATGTAGAAGTACTCATGTACTTCTAATCTTTCCATATCTCCTCAGAACAAGCTCTGACGCTTGGAATTCAGTTATAAATTCAAACTACAAGTGCTTCATGTATCATATGATGCCTGCACTAACCTGAACAAAGTGGTACTAATTGTGCTTCTGCTTTTGTGAAAAGCATCAGCAGAGATAATTTTGTCATCCAAAACATCTTGACTGCTATAACACAGAGTTGAAAAATCTAGAGTAGGTTTTCGTGCTTTCAAGAGAAGGTTTCAAGAGAATAATAGCAGGTTCTGTTCCTGGGAGCTAGAAAGGCTATTAAGCAACTTTATCTATCTCAGATTCCTAGGAAAAAAACAAAACCAATTACAACCTTTTTCAGACTAAGATAGAGTTCACATTTGCAAACATAACCTGTAGATATTTACACAGCTGAAAAAAGTATTCATATATATATCTGAAGTGAACAAAACAATCTTGTATATGACTTATTTTGAGTAAGTTTATCAAGACTTAACCACTGTGGATGAAAGGTTTGCTTATGCATTAAATAGAATAGAAAAAAAAGTTGCCCAAACAACCACTGCACCACAGAAAAAATGTGTTATTATGGTAATTCTGTGCTTGCTGCCCAGTGTTGTACAAGTCTCTTTCAATGTTACTCTGATGATTTGTGTATATAATTACTTATTTCTTTCTTTTGGTTTTCTGGCAGAGGTTTTCAAAAAAACACTCATGTGGAAGCTGTATAAGACAACTATGTTATTGGAAAGTCACATTTATGAATTTGAAAATAAACGTGCCCATCAGCAGACAAGAAGAATTTTTAAAGCAGGATCTTATGCATTATTTTGCATAGTGTATTTCTTTTTATTAGTATTTAGGATGTTAACTGGATAACTTTGTATAGTTGCATAAAATTCAGCCATTGTTAGCTCTGAGCTTTTTCAGTTTTCTCAATAACTAACATTGCTATGCATGCCTCGTACCTGAAAATAAGTAAAAAAACCAAACCTGAATAGTTGAAAACCCAAAGTCTGATGTATGCTCCACAGGTAATTTGTAAAGATCAAGAGCTATAGAAGTCTGTTCCCTTACTCAGGAAAGGGCCTCTCTGAGAGCAGGCAAAGTCTGATTCAGCTTAGACAAGGGAAATGTGTGCATGCCAAGGACCCTTAAGTCACTGTGTACTTCAAAGCTGTAACTTGAGCTTCCCCAGTGACTTTGCAATAAATCAAATAAACCAGGGTGAGGCAGCAGGGGAGGCAGGACAGGCAAGTGAAAGAGATGGGGAAAAAGAAAGTGCTGTGATAATGAAATGTTCAGGGAGGAAAGTTGTCCTGCTAGGGCTGCGCAGTCTACAAACATGAAATTATAGCTGTTGGCTCCAAAAGTGCTTGCTTCCTTCTCTCACGGCATCGAACCATGGCATCCCCAAATACAGGTAACATTCATGGAGCTTAGGAGGAATGCAAGCCATGCTGCGCTTACTGCCTCACACATAATTTCTTCCCAGTCACACAGTCCTGAGAGTTTTATTTGTTTTATGTGACGTAAGCAGATGTCACACAGACACTAGCAACTTACCTCTTTATCAGTGACATTCACCTCAGCCTGGATCTTCAGGAGTCCAACAGAGATGCAGAGTGGAGGAGGATGCAGGAGAGGCTGATAGAGTTATGTGAGTTTTGAATACCATTGACCTCTCTAACTTAAGACCAGGTCTTGGAGCCCAACACACCCAGAAGTGGAGCACCGGACTTGGATTTACAGACGACTGTTGCGAAATAAGATAGTTCATATAATGTCTGATACGATTTTCAAAACATGGCTTGTTCAAGACACAAGCTAGATGCTCTAGAACAATCATGTCAAGCAGGCTTATTCATCACGCATTCATCTTTCCCCTTAGCAAATCTCAGCCTATGTCTCCACACTGCTGTGGTGCCCTGAATATAAGGCTGTAATTTACAAAGCTGACCCATGTAAATTTACTTTATTTTCTGAAAACTGAACCTTGCTGGCCATGCAAGGGAATAACTAGTTGAAGGGGAGCTAATTTTGCAGAGACCAGCCATAAAAATTAATAAGGATTTTGGGGGAAGGAGAGTCTGGATATCATAAATACTTCTTTACTGAGTGTTAGAGAAAAAAAAATAATGAGTGAGTAGGCAATAAATTATTAAGCTATCATTCAGCAAATCTAGACAGGGGAATTAAGAAGGAAAGGAATAAAATTCTTGAGGATTTATTTTATTGACCATTTTCCAACTTACAAGAAGGTTAGAACTTAACCATCATTTTGGGGCAAAGGTTATAGCTGGTTCTAGTCTTTGTAAGTGAATGCTGGTGTGCGTTATTAATCATCCTTGTCTTCAATGGTGTTATAAACCTGGAAGACCTGTATAGCACAGTGATGACTGAAAAATACCAGTAGCATCTGATGAATGGCCAAAACCTCAGCATTACCTGCAGCTGCATGAGGTGAATACTGCTGCTTTAGACACGAGCAGTGCAAGCACCCAGAGAGGCAGGATCCAGGGCACTCCCAGACACCATCCCTTGTGAAGGATGGAAAGCAATACCATCACAGAAAGTGAGCCCTGCCAGCCTGTGTGCTCTCCTAATGCCAAACTCTGGCCAAAACATCTGCCCAAGAAAAATGGGCTTGTGTGGCTGCAGCCTGTGAACTGCTGACCTAAAGCGACTTGGGCTTACACCAGATGTGTTGCCTTTTAGAGATCAAAGGGATTTTTGTGGGGTGGGAGGAGACTTTTTTTGCTTCCTGTTAGCAAATGACAGTGGAAATCCCCTCTCTGGACATGAACAGGAAAATCTGGAAACTATCTGGAAGGTTATAACAAACGGCCATCAGGCCTTCCCATCTTCCTTGACCGCAGCTGGTTGAGATATTGTTCAGAGAGAAGGAGGCCTGGACACTCAATTTTCATAAGAGTGATCCTTCTACACTTCCTCTGATGTATGCTCACTGTCAGAAGACAATGCTATGTTCATCAGTGCTTGTGTATACATCTTCATGAACTAACATGGGTCTTGTTGGAGCTGCACCATCACTCCTCTCTTCTAAATGCAGCAACCAGGGCACTTTTCTGGGAACACACTCATCCAACTGATGGCAGAAACTCCACAATTATAATGAATCCTGCCACTCAGTTGAGACTCCCACAGCTCTGGCAAGATAGTGCTGAGAGTGGCATGGCATGGCTTGAGATGAGCCCCGACGCACTGTGACAAACTGTGATTAAGCCTTTAAGAGCCAATCATGCTAATCAATGCCCCTTACCTTTTCAGTACAGCTCTCAGTCTCCTCTCCTTTTTTGCCACTCCACCATGCCAGCACAAGGAAATTAAAGTCACACTCTGAGCCTCTATAGAACAAAATCTGGTGAAGTAGTGAGAATCCATTTTTATGGGCTTTTTAAAATAACACACCAGATTTTGTGCTGAATTCATTAAGACATATATTCTTTTTTGCTGAGTGGACTCTAAATGCAGGAACTCTCAGCAGAGGAACGGAGATGACAGTGTGGGGCATTAACTTTTCAAACTTCTGCCTCAGAAGTCGTCCAATCTTATTTTTAGTGCCTTTAGTTCTCATATTTGCCTGCTCTCTTCCTCCCCCACCCCCTTTTTTCCTTTTTTCCTTATGTGGATGGCATATTGCTTTCTTCTTATATGTTCAAATATTTTAAAATGCCAACGTGATTTAGAAGCTCTTGGAAATCATTCTCTGAGAGTGCCAGGACAGTTGCTGCTAAACAGCCACACTCATTTGCAAAATTGGTCTGGGAGTTTTAAGTCAGTGGTACGCCTTAACAGATGATTCTATGAAATCTATCAGGGTTTGACCCTGCAAGAAAATATTCTAAAGCTTCTGAACAGATTTGTGAAGAAAGAAACAACAAGCAGCATACGTGATAACATGGGAGGAATTCATGTGGAAACCAGCAGAAGGGAAAGAATATTTGGTCCAATTCTACCATTCATTTCAGGGAATGATTTTTAAATCTCAGCTCAATTTTTTGGAAACAGTAAAAGGGAAGCCTGACTTCAGTTGTTCTTAGATGCCTGGCATTTTGATGGGGGTTTTTACATGGTACAGCCATCTCTATGAATCAGTACTGAAATAAAACACAGACAAAAATTTTCATTGCGATTTTGAAGTTCCAAGGACTTTTGATAGTATTGTTTGACAGATTGAAGTGTTATTTTCTTAGGCTTCTGAGAGTAGGATTTTATTTACCAGATCTACTTGCTTCTCACTGATCAAACTGAAGCTGAAATCTACAAAATTAAAAAAAAAAAAAGAAAAAAAAGGAAAAAAAAGAACCTCTGTCATATGCTGAAGATAGTTTACAAGTATTCTCAAAAAACAGCTTTTCCCAAAAGAGAAAAGTAAAACTTTGAAATTCTTTCTTACACATGGAAGAGATAAGCCATTGGGAAAAAAAAAAACAATCTGAATCTTCATTTTTATTTTAAAGCCAATCCTTAGTCAGATGAATTTATCATATTACAGCTGAATCAATGATGTGTCAAAGGACCATGGGAACTTAGGAACATAATAATTTTCTAAAACAACATCTTTAAGTCTCTAGTCAAGTGATTTTAAGTCTAACTTAGATACTAGTAAAGAATTTTTATGGAGCGACACAGGTTTAAATTTAACTGCTTGTCAGTGTGGTGAAAGCTTCTAATTTCTGAAAAACCAAGACTCTAAAAGGTGAAGTGGCCCAAAGACCTTTAATGACTTCCAGCATCAGGGTCTGACTTACATGTGAGGATGGATAGAGTAGCTCCCATTGCTCTCTTAAAGACATCCAGCTGTCCCAGAGCAAATACAGCTGCTTATGGAGCGGCCGACGCTCTGCCATGGCTTACAGGCCGCACACAGAGGTAAATTGACACTTCAGAGCAAGGTTTCCACTTGCTTTAAAGCTCCGTGCTGCCATGGGTACACTGCATTAAGAAAAAATTTAAACATTTCTTTGTAACTGCTGTATTTGAACCCAGTTCTGAATATCTACAGGCCATGCTTTGTCATATGCAGTTCTGGGTGTTCAAGGTGGTAACAGAGTTGGTATCAGGCCTTAGCAAAGACAGACTTTGCTTTTCTGTTCACTTTGTCAACTTATTGCAAAAATGAATCAAAGCACCATGGCTACCCCAGTGAAAAATGCCTTTTTCAAACTGTTTCTGTGAATAAGCAGGCCTCCTCAAAAGGTCTTTCAATGTGAAGTATGCAATCACTCATTCTTACACTGGGTAATGGTTTTGCTTTTAATCTTTGATCCTATTGTCCTCAGCTAATGAGAAGCAACATTCTGTTTGGAAAGGGTGGAAAGGGTTTATATCATTGTCTTGTCTTGCAAAGCCCCATAAAGTTTTAAATCCTTAACAATCTGAAAAGTGGTGACATATGTGTTCAGAACAAGCTCTATGCTGTTTTCTGTTCTAGTGATTGGTATTTCCCTTTCTGTTCCTGTACACAGCTTACTTTCAAAAGAATAGATCTGAAGGGGTTTTGTTAACATACACACATACACACAAAATTTTAAAGGACATTAAAACTTTAGAGGAAATACCACCATCATCTTAGGACTGACATTTGAATATAGGCCAAGAACTCCCACTGCTGATATCTCTCCTCAACAATGTCCCAGGATCTTGAAGCACTGGCCTAGGGCAAACTGTGGCCTCTCCCTTATGTGGTCTGCCACAGGCATGCCAGTCTGCCTCCAATTTGCAGGTCTTATAAACATTTCTTGAGTTTCCTGGCCCAGTACTGAAAAACAGCTTCTGAATCCTGTCTGAGCTGGTGTGGAGGACTTCTGAAATGATGAATCTGACAAAGAATGATGACCCATGTTGGCTGTCCTCCTTGCTGGAGTGGGTACAGAATTTTCCTTGTATGCAATCTTTGGGGGAAAAGGAAATGAGAAGGGAAGGGAATGGCATTGTCACTGGCATTGTTGACTGCATTGTTGTCCCTCTCACATATTCTCACTTCTCTCTTCTTTGATTGCAATTACATCTGCACAATAACTTCTTTTTTCTTCTTAAATAGGTTATCACAGAGGTGTCTCTGCCATCTCTGGTTGTTTTGGCCTTGACCTTTCTGTCCCTCTGCTCTAAAATCCCCTGAAACAAACAAACAAAAAAACCCCAAGATCACTGTGGTCATGGAGATCTCTAAGAAAAGGGTCTGATAGTCTTACACTTGGAACATGTACTAGAACATGGAACATGTCTTTTCCTTGAGGCAAATAAGACACAAGAAACAAAACACAAACCCCAAACAAACAAAAAAACGACCAAGCTAGATTTAAAAAAATTGTCTTTGATAATTCTGTTTGCTTGCAGGTATGCTAGGAAGCGCCTCAAATTTCTTTTCCTCAGCCACCATGTCCTGGGATAAAGTACGTCAAGACAGAGATTCTGAAACCTTGTGTATTGGTTTTGTGTGGCCAGGTTTTGGCGGCAGAGCGCAGGCTCCAGGGGTGGGTTCTCTCAGAAGATTCTAGAAGCTTCCCCTATGTCCAACACAGCCAATGTCAGCTGGCTCCAAGATGGACCTGCCACGGGCCAAGGCTGAGCCCATCGCTGACAGTGGTAGCACCTCTGTGATAGCATAGTGAAGAAGAAAAAAAAGTAGTTATTGAGCAGGAATAATTGCAGCCAGAGAAGAGCAGAGTGAGAATATGTGAAAGGAGCAACTCTGCAGACACTGAGGTCAGTGGAGAAGGAGGGGCAGGAGTTTCTCCAGGTGCTGGAGCTGAGATTCCTCTGCAGCCGGTTGTGCAGACCATGGTGAGGCAGGATGTGACCCTGCAGTCCATGGAGGATCACAGTGGAACAGAGATCCACCATGGAGGAACCATGCCAGAACAGGTGGATGCCCATGGACCTCCCAGAGCAGTGGGGACGTGGGTAAGGAAAGGTCCCTTATTCACTATTCACTATTCATATGCAGAAGCCTCACAGGTGGGGTTACAGTACCCCTGGTGCTGAAACAGTGTTTTTTGTACCCCTGCAACAATAGCCCTGCATTGGAAGAGTGTGTGCTTTGTCAAAAGAACCCACCTTCAAACAGAGACAGAGACAAAACATCAGCAAAGCAATGAATGGCGCATCATCCATGGGTTTACAACTGCCATGGAAAACTCACTGCTGGAGAGCTGGAGTCTGGAATTCCTTGAAAAGCCAACAGAGACATGAACACCTTGAGTGTTATCTCTGACTGAGGGACTGCAGTGCATCTGAGAAGAAGGCATGTTGAGAAGAAGGCATGTTCAGAGAAATTTTTGGTTTCACTTAAGAGCTTTTATTTATAAAGCTGATAGGCTTGAAAGTTCATGAGTATGATTCTAATGAAGTGATCAGGGATGAAAGCCTATGAAAATGAGAAGCAAATGTTAATGGTTTTGGTTGTAGAACATGATGTTTTGGAGCTGAAGCCAAGAAAGTTTTGAGAAGTGCTGTGCTTCATAGTTAACTGAGGAATTTTAAACAAATGTGTACACTTTGAGATATTTAAAAATATTGCAGCCATAATTTTCCAATGAAAAGGTTTTATTATTTGATATTTTAATTCAGCTCAACATGATCAATGCAGTGTGACTGTAACAACAAGAAATTCAAACAAAGTAAAGATGGATGGACAACAGACATGATAAATGGAAATGTTGTTATTATTAAGGTGCTACTAATATACATAAGATGCATGAATAACTCTTCATTAAATTATTATATTGTAGAGAATGAAGAAATTTTGTAAAGTTCACTGCAACTGTATTAAATGTCTAGATATCTAGAGAAGGAAAAAAACCAAAAATGTAGAAAAGGAAATTCTGGTGGAAGAACAGAAGCTTTCTTAAGGAAATGTCATAGACGAAGATTCTTGGTCTTAGACCAAGAGTAAACTGGTAATATTCAAACTGGCAAACAAACTGGCAAAAACCCCAATTTTAAGATGTATTCAGTGGCTTAAGATAAATGTAATGCAAATAAGAAGCTGTGTTCTTATAAAAAGAGGACTTGACTTTTTTCCTAAAGATATGTTATTATTCTTTAGTAGTGGTTTTCATTAAAACAGTGAAAATCACATCCATTTAATCACAAGCCTCAGAAACAAATCTCACACTTGGTATTTGCAGTTGATCTAGCTCTAGTGTTTACTGATTCTTTAGTAATATTTTTAAATAAAAAAGTAAAATTTGACAGAAAAAAAATTGTGATGCTTTCTTTCAGAAGGAAACATTTTCAGAAAACATGCCACATTGACATTGGAATGACATTGAAATAATTTCACAGGATTTCTCTACATCTGTTCATATCCATTCACTAGCATAAGTGTCAAAATCTTACTCATTAGTTTAAGTCGATCATATGTTTGTTTTTCACTTACAGTCACCGTTACAGAGCTATATGCAGATACAAATGATAATCCACATTCCCTGATTTTGTAAAAAAAAAACCACTGTATAAACCATCAGCTGTAGTTATGCCACACAAAAGAGCTTTATAAAATGTTACTTAAGTGCAGAAAATAAAAAAATGAAAACCATGTTAGTTCAACATTTTAGCCCCACTACTTTTTTTTTATATATAGTTTTTTAAAAATAAAAAATAAGCTAGAGCAGGGTTAGAAGGATAAGTGAAGAAATTTCAGCTTAGTAGGATTTCAGAGGAGCTTTCTGACATCCATAGGCCAGACACATCATTCTTAGTCTGTGCATGTATAGCTGAGCATCCTCCAGCACACTGACCATCAACAAGGTGCCTGGTGGGGTGCCTAGGGATCTTCCCAATACCTAATTTTGGCAGCACAGCTGGATTGAACTGCAAATACCTATTTATTTATGGAGTTTTTTTGTCAGAGAAATGGCATGCAGTGGGGAAGAGGCACCAGAGACCCCATTTTCACTGTGCTACAGCTGGGATGTCGTCTTGTGGGATTACTCTCCTACTCCCTAAGAGAGCACTTTGCAAATGGACTGGAAACCCCTTGGTCTTGCTCAGCTGCTTGCTGGCTGATGCATAAGAAGGTTGGCTGCATTCACACAAGATGGGTGGGTTTCATGCGCTGGTGGGCTTCATGCTTCAGGCTGTCATCAGGGTTCCCTCTCCCAGACTGCCGCCTTTTTGGCACCTGGTGCTGGAGGATGGAGAACTGGACACATCCCACATGCTTCAAAGCCCTGCAATCAGAAAGCCACTCTTTTGCAGGAGGACTTTATCCTTCACCTCCACCTTTTCCCTGCTGCTGCAAAAGCTGCTGGCCAGCATGGCGGTACAGAGCGGCTCCACGGCATCAGGGGCAAAGGCACTGCTGTATCCTCTTGCTCAATCATGCCTACCTTTTTAATTGACTGGGGCAAACAGACATTCTGCCTGTTCCCCTCTCTGGTCTGAACATGGGACACTCTGCACACAGGATGCAAAGGCATCATGCAGTGATCAAAAATCAAGTGCTGGTAAAAGGAAAACATTGCATGTAATCGTACAAATTCTAAGGACAAGGCATCTCTGTCAATAACTTCTGATGCTAATTTTATAATAACATCAATGTATTAATGCTTCTTCTGTTGATATGCCCAGATGCATGAGCTACTTCTTCAGCTTCTTCATCACACTCTGCCAGTTTAGCAGCACATTCAATACGAGAATATCCATGGAGAGTGAAAAACCAGCTAAGCATGATCCTTATCTGTCACATAACATGAAACAACAGTCACAAACTGAAACCAACCAGCTTCCATCACAACAGAGGCAAATGGTATTGTCAGTGACAAAGGTTATCTGGTCACACAAAGGCAGGTCACTTTTCTCCCAAAGCTTCAGACAAGACTAAAGGCTTCTGTGGAAGGTAAGTTCAGTCAAATACTGCAGTGGTGACTAGACAAAACTCTCTCTTCTGCGTTATGCAACAAGTCTGACTGACAGGTCTAAAATGCAGGGTGGATCTCCAGACCTGGTCAAGGACCCTTTAGCTGGTCTTCAATTGGGATTATATCCTCCCTGTAATCTGATGCTAGAGCACTTTTGAATGAAAGGGAAATTTCTAGCACATCTGAAGAAACTTCTGCAGTATCTTTCAGAAAATATTGCATGTGTCTACTATAAATTTAAGACAAAGTATACAGAGCTGATGCAGAGTCTTTCCAGTAATGGCTAATGAGGTGAAAAACTAACAGAAAGATGAAACAATGCTTTGTTGTACAGACAGAGGTACAGACACAGAACTAAAAAGCATGTAAATTTTAGTTTTCAGTAAGCATTTTAACTGCAGGAATAAAAGCTTGCTGATGCAGTTTTCCTCTTCTAGGCTTGCTGATCCAGAATGACTTCTATTTGTTCTTTACAAGGTTATATATATATATATAATATATATATATAAAAATTAAAATATGTACATGAGGAGTTGAATAAGTATATGTTCTAGCTGCCATGGCCATCCAGAATTGAACTAATCCATGTCTAGTCAATGTCAGTTTCAGCAGATCAGACAAGGATTTTGGGGATGGTATGAAAAAGACCTGGAAAATTCCAGGTAATGAATAATCAGAGCAGTAAGCAGGCATGGTGTAACAGTAGATGCAGGTCAATTACAGAAGAAAATACAGCCAAGTCATATCTGTATTATGAAATCCAGATTCAAGTAAACTAGGTTATATGGAAAAAGGATAGTTGAGCAAAAGAGTAAAGCCAGGGCTTCAGTTCATAATTATTAAATAATGCTTATTCTCACTTTATCTTGACACTTGCCATAAATTTCTAAGACATCTTTCTTCATTGAGCAACGCCTCCGATTAGGGAGCAGAGCAACCATGGTGGCAGCAGCAGATTGTGCCACATAACATGTGCCAGCAGGCCAGTGTGTTCAGATGCGTTGATCCCAGCTAGAGGCATACATCCCCTTTCCTTTGCTAAGTAAAGAGGATCTCATGTAATGAGATGACTAATTATGCATGTGTGCATGCTTGTGGGCAAAGGCAGGAGAGTGGCACCTTGGGGAACACAGCTGAGTTAGACTCAGTGAGGCACCCCTGCAGATCCTCACTATCTTTACGTTAAGAACTTTTACATGTCTGAGGATACCATCTGAATACTGGATAGTAAACCACAAAGCAGTTCAGGGCAATTCCAAAAGCAAATTAAAGACAGGTCAGCCTCCCTAACCCACGGTAAAAATGACCCTGTTTGCTGACAATGTCTGTTTCATGGCCCTGTTATACCATTGACTATCTTTTTTAGACAGTTTAACAGTGAATGCTTTGCCAAGCTGGAGACGAAATGACCTTAGAAAGAGGACTCTATTAAAAAATGCATTTCTTTTCTTTGGTTTCAAGAGAAATAATAGCTATTAGCTGTTATAGTAAATCACTAGTTGCTAATTTATGAAGGCTTTCAAACCCTTGATTATCTGTGTGAGTGATGGATCCCAGTGTGCAAGCTGCAAAGCACGTTGAGCCTGCTCCAGCGAAGCTATTAAGCATGTGCTTCATATTAAGCATGCAACAAAACACAGTAAGATCAACATATCTGAGTTAAGCATATGTTTAAGTGCTTTACTGGATTAGGGTCAGAGTGCATTGCAATTTGCAGGATGGACTTCTGTGACAATGCAAGTGCTTGTGTCTGAAAACAACAGTACATGATGGAGACCTATTTGAAATGGCAGTACTTTTCCAGATATCTTAAGCTACCATTCTATGTTCCATTTGGTGAAGAAATTATTCTAAATTAGCAGAACTACAGCTATGTATCTGCAGATGGAAACTGATGTATGGCAGTCTCCTATTCACCTGCCCTATCTACCTCTGAACTAAAGTACCAAATAAAGAAAATCTATCCAACACACAGCAGGATTTTCTTTTCATTTTAGAGAGCCTTGACATTATCCATGTACCCCACCTAGATTTCATCTGGTCTAATTGTCTTGCCAGTCAGGAATCTAAATCCAGCTTCAGGAAGATGAGAAAAAAAGTATACAATGAGAAAGGTGATAAAATAACTACACTGTCACAGCCTGAGTACAATGCAAAGGAAGAGGATTGCAGCTGTTCAGCCCTCCGTTCTCTCCTCTAGCAAACATGCTGACAGATATGTTCAATCTGATTCTTTTGGGGATTTTTTCCTCTTTCTTTTTAAATCACTTTAACTCAATATCAGAAAACTTCTTACACTTCTACAGGATTTTCACAACCTGTGACAACTCACTCCCACTTAGGCTGGTAGACTGTTCACAATCACCAGAACTGAATCAAGCTGTCTTCTCTGTTAAAACCATAAACCCCTCTGAAGCAAAGGATGTTGTGCACATGCTAAATAAGGGGAGAACTGAGCCCACAATATCTGTGCCAAGTAATGAGTAACTGAAGAGGGAAATATAAAACTGCAGCTGGAAAACGAAAGCAAACATACTATAGGTGGACAAACAGAGATGAGTGCAAGGTCCTAGCCAGCTGCCCCCTTCTTCCTGGCTCAGGAAAGAAAATAGCGTTGAAGTCCTAAGGTCACAGACAGAGTAGAAGAGAGGGCAAGAACCAGACCTGAAGTTGAAGCACTTCCACATTTCAAGGGGTGTTGTGGCAAAAAAATAACTGACAGGTGATTGGAAGGGGAAATGAAGCACCTTAAAGGGAAATTAATGAATCAAAGGAGGCAAATCTCTCCCTAATGGTGTAATATTTCACAAGCTTTAGTCCACACAACATGGAGTGCAAGCTTTTATTTATACTTTGTTCTAAGCACCTGCAGCAGCATTCTCCTTTTTTAGTATAATTCTTGCTGTAAGTTCAGTTCATCTACACATTGAAATGCCGTTTTCATCATTATGTCTTCTGCGTCTGGACGTCTGGCTGCAATCTTATGCTCTATGAATGCAAGGAGTACAATGAGATAGTATTACCTGATCATTCTTATAATTTGTGGGGCAAACTTCTTACAAGCATAAATCACTGCAACTCCTCTGAAGTGAGGGAAGCAAGGCAAAGTATCAGTCCACAAGGAATAATGAATCTGTTTTAATGAGTATGTTCCATAGCAGAGGAGTAAACCATATTTATTTTTCAGTAGTGGGATAGAAGCCCTCAATAAATATGGCATTCCCCTGTTTGCCTCCCTTACTTCACCAGCTGTCTCTAATGTGTGTGAAGCTTTGAAAATGTTCCTGCTATTAGCCTTTGATTTCTCCCAGGGCCCTGATGCCTTGGTGAAAGAAGGCATGGAAATTTAGATGAAGCTATATCTCTTCAGTCCTCTGCAACTTGAGGAATTAAAAGCAGTAACGCAGCCACAGAAATGAGGAAATAAGGGCTACTGACCAGAAGAATGACCTAGTTCCTCTGATTCCCCTTCCTGGAAAAAACCCTTGCAATTCCCCCTCTTTATTACAGGACAGGAAGCCTGTCTGCATTAAATGGGGTGGTTGGGGACCAGAAGATACAATCCAGGCAGACTAGTGGTTATGAATGGGCACCAGCACAGCCAATTGAAACAGCAAGCCTGAACTTGTGGTTAGCTTTTGATGAGACTTGAAGACATATACACAAGGAGAAATGAAGCAAAAGTTACAGAATGTATTTGCAGGGAGTGAAAACATAGAAGTGTTGAGAGGAAGATGTGAGCTAACACCGGCCACTGACATTCTACACACAAAGGAAAAAATTATCTAACAGGGAAAACACACTGGTATCAAGGACCAAAGTTTCACATACTGCAAAGAAATTTTAAGGTGCTGCAAGATAGCCCCAGGCATGCTGGCTGTGCCCTGCTGACTATTATCTCCCTGGATCTTGAAATAGAGAGGTATGTTCAGATGCCCATGTTAGCTGTGCACAATGTAACCCCTACCTGTGTGCCTAAGAATAATGCTGCACTCTAACCCTCTGTCTGTGGGGTGTGACACCAAGTGACACCCACAGACAAGCAACAGGGGAGGATGATGAGATCAGCTCCTTGGTTGTCTGTCACTCCAAGAGTTCACTTTCCCATCTCCTAGCCATACACAGACACATTATTACCTATGCACAGATACACAACAACAATCACTGCCATGATGTTACTCTAGAGCCTATTTTAAATGCAACAGACAAAACTGTGCCTACTAAGGGTTTCAGTATACAGATATGAGTTGGAAGGGACCTTAAGGACTCAGCTCATGTGTACAGCTGCCTGAAGGACAGACAAATAATTCCCATCATTCTTAACAGGCTAAGGAATTTTTAAATATTTCCAGTGAGTGAATGGAGACAGTGAGACTCCTATTCCAGTCAGTCCCCAGGTCCACTCTCTACCCTTACAACTGTAATATCCTTTCTCATTCTGAACCCAAGTCTTATTTTCTCCTACTTTTTCTTAACATCTGTAGTGGAAGCAACTGCAAATAATTCCCCTTGCCTCAGCAGAAGCCTTTCACAGATTAGAGTGTTTCTCTCTTCCCCCTGTACTGTCTTGCAGACTAAATAACTGTTGTTTGTGTAGCTTTCCTTCATCAGCGACATTTTCCACTTTGTTCTCATCGGCCTCCTCCAAACTGTTTCCAAATGATCAACATCCTTTTCTAGACTTTTCCAACAACGTGACAAAGACAAGACGAAACTATGGAGCTTTGACCTTGGAGCAGGCGAGTCAATGTTATCTTTTACATGAGGCAGCTAGGACATCTGTTTTTTTCCTCTGAGCTCTACTACTGATTATTTTATTCTTAAACAAATTCCTTCCCCATTGGGCATCTACAGCTGACTGTATGACTTGTTTATCTAGACTTTTAACTTTCCTGGAGAGGAGCTTTGTGTCTGTACAATGCCTTTCAGATCTTGCCTTAAATATCTCAAAAATCATTTATAAAATAATTGGACATAATATTGTTTGGTCTCCACTTTTTTCTCCAGATTTTCCAGAAATTAGTATTAAGGCCATAATCTTCGATACTGTGTCTACCACATAAATTTAAATATTTCTTATCCATAAATAATGTCATTTTCAGACTCTGGTAAAACCTCTCAATTTCTGTTTTCTCAACTGGGATCTCTATGTTCAAATTGAGACAGAAAATACGCAGGAAGGAAGTCTGAGGCTGTTCAATTAGCTATTCAGTTTGCAATGAAATAACTATATAGGCTGAATTTTTATGTTTTCCCTTGAGAATCTGGCACTTGTCTCTTAGACTTGAGTGCACAGATGGGCTACTGTGCAAATGTGTTATCTACAAACATGATGCTGCTCTGAGATAAGCAGGAGATAAGCAGTGGTCTCACTCTCCCCACAGTCTCTTTTCTTCTTCTTTCACCAAGCACCCTTGGGAAGCCCCACAGCACAATTCTCCCCTCTGCATTGGCAACCTCCTGTTCCTATCTCCCTTGAAGCTTTCCAAGGGTGTTACAGAACAGCTACTTTCGTTTAGGCCTGCTGTTCTCTTATACCTGAGAGCTGATGCAGCTGGCACTGCATCCAGGCTCTGCTGGACTTCCATCTTGACATGGAACTTAAGACTCCAGGATGTGAAGGAGCTGGCTGAAGCAATCACAGTTGCTGTACAAAATAGCCTCAACACTGAATCCCTGTGGTATATCTGTCTTATTGTTTAGTGTTTTGTCCATAGGTAAAACATTTTAAATATTTGTGGGGAGTAGATGAGATACAAGGAAACAAATTGATCTGTCATCAACTACTGGAAACCTCAACTGCTAACCCAAAAAGCAAAGAACATTTTTCAAAATTAAATCAAAATGTATTTTGAGACACGACTTCACTTTCCTCTTGTTGAAGAGACACTAAACAGATAATCTTCTGTATTTGATGCCATACGTACAATTAGGGTGCAGCTGACGTCTGCAGCGAGGTCTTGTAATAAGATACATGCATCTGGTATGACTTGATCAAACTTAGTCAGTGCAAACTTTTCTTACACTCTGCAACAGAACTTTACTCCTCTAAAAGAGCCAATAACAACCCTAAATAACAGCGTTCTGGAAAGGGACCCATCCTTTCCTCATTTTCTTCAAGATTTTGACATCATACACAAACACCTACTGGTCCTAATGCATAGCACAAAACCAGGGTGATATCTAAATATTAGGAGAGAGTAACTATTAACTCTTCCACCACATCTTTTACTAGCAACATGCATTGAATATCATACAAAGTGATTTAACAGATGTGTAATCACATATTGAAATATACCACCATTTACTCTGCTTCAGCTTCTCCACAGAAACAAACCTGGACTGTGAGAAGGGCCAGAATAGGTTTAAGTCTACCGCAGCAACAAAGCAGGGACAAGCCCTCTCATCTGATCAATCTACACATGGAACTACTCTCCCACGGTCCCACTTTTCCATCTAGAATCAGGGCAATCTCACCAGGAAAGAATCCTGGAAAACTCTGTCTTGTCTTGCCTTTTCTTTTCTTTTTTTTTTTTTTCCAGGACTGAGAAAGGACAGCAAGGGGAAAGTTCTGGAGAAATAGCAACAGTGTGTGAGCCAATGGCCTGCTTTGCACAAAGCATGTGTAATTCTTTCCCTCTACTATTCACACACTAATTCCCCAGCCACAGTCTTATATTCTCCCACATCATCATGAGGAGAATGGTTGCAACAGATTTCAACAGTCTAGTAGCCAATGGAGCAACCAGCAGTCCTGAGGAAAATGTAAGCTGAGAAGATAGACTAGCCAAGTAATGAAAAAAAAAAGGCAAGCTGTGAGATATATTACTGGAATCCAGACAAGAAAAATGTCTGTTCTGGCACCAGTACTACCAAATGACAATAGCAGGTTATGACCCACACCGTACTTGGGGAATTATGCACACAGCCTTTGCACTCAGCCTTCTCACAGGGGTATGAGGTAAGGTCATGCCGTGCTGGTTCACAACCTTCTGTAACTCATCATATTATGAAATACAAATTGGCACATGGAGAACAGGAGAAGGGGAAAGGAACAGACACTTTGGTGAGGGTGTTCCCATCCATCCCTTTCATACCCTGACAAGGCTCTTCAGCCACACACTTGGACACTCCCCATTTATTTTATTTCTGTAGACAGTGTACTGTATTGTTTACATGTCATGTTTCATTGAAGCTGGTGAGGGAAGGACTAAACATCTGGAGTTTTGAGCAGCTGTTTTGCAACACTTGTTGTTTAAAGAGACATTGTTTTCAGTTACCTCTGCGTTGTCATGTCAAATCCTGGCCATACTTAAACACTTTTTCTTCTCTGTTGCTCTGTTGACTGAAAAGATGTACTCCTTCCTTCCTTCCTTCCTTCCTTCCTTCCTTCCTTCCTTCCTTCCTTCCTTCCAACAGGTCCAGCACTGAACACTTTCCATCTGAAGGCCTGTAGGTATGCACTGCTAAGGTGAGCAGTGTCTACTCGCTATCAAAATAGCTCTGCTGACATACTCCTGAGCTATGGAAATCATACCTTGTCAGTTTGGATTTCAAACGGGACAGGCCTCAACAATTTCCTGACCTGTATCTCACTTTACACGATATTCCACTGAAACTGTGAGAGCTCATCACAAAAGATTGATCCATTTCTAGGGATTAGTCACATAAATAGCTACTTATTCTCTTATATTTCCTTGCACAGAAGATTGGCTTTGGCTCAGTAAATATGGAAAGTCTCAAATCCTTTAATTAATTCATCATAATTTAATTTTGAAGGCTGGATGAAAGGATGTGTGTGTGTAAGGATGGCTACAGCATTATTCCCTCCAGTTAAAACCATTCTTAATGTTTACTCGTGTTTCTTGTTTTTTGGTGGATGTTACACCAGTGAGGGCTCTCTCTCCATGCTCAAATGAAAAAGCAGGTCAGCTGTAATGCCCTCTGCTTTGCTGGAAAAAGCATTTCAGTCTTCTCATGCCTGTGAAAACATCAAATTGCAAAAGAAATAAGTGAAACTCAAGTATGTGTTTTACTGATGAGTAACCACAAACATGACTGCTGAGGTACACCAGCTGACCTGATAACTTGGTCTAGTGATGCCAAGTTCTTTGTTTTCCACTTTCTGCTCTGTCTCTCCTCTGTTGTGATTTGGTAGACGTCTCATGCAAAACTGACCTTGGGGTTGCTAAAGAACACCGAAGAATATCTGGAAACTGGCCTAAAACTTCTACTGCACACATGCATTATTTATTTGAAGATTTCAATACTTATTACTATGTACACCTCACTAGTGGAAGGTTTGCATTTTTTTTTCTGCAAACTCTAAGTGAAAGTGCCCCTAAGAGAACTGAAAATGTAGGTTGTCAGAGTTCTTTTCTATCTTCATCCTGGGAGTCCTCCCACACTTCTGTGAAATAGGGCATCTTCTGTGGATTCTCTCATTTGGTAAAGTGTCTCTATTCAACACAGATTCAACACAGATAATAAACATCATGACGAACTTCAGCTTAGTTTAAAAGCCACCCTGCATTTTCAGTACAAGGCATATTTTGAAATCCACAAAGAAGATTGAGATGATCTTCTTATAAGCATGGAAAGATTCCCGGTAGTTTTTGAATCAACCTTTAAAAAACATAAGCCCACACTAAGCCTTTTGGATTGGTAAGTTGATATCAAGGACAGCAGTAAGGCCAAAGTTTAGCAACAGGTAAGTATATCTTTACCCAAAAAAGACAATGTAAAACATTCTCTACTTTCTTTTGAACAAGCTATTTTGACTTTGAGATTGCTTTTAAACCAACCAGTAGGAGTTATCCACAAAGCCCAGACATCACAACTATGCTGATAAAAAATAACCTGTGGTCTGCCCTCCAAAGGAAAAAAAGGGAGTAGGATCCAACGGAAAATGAGTGGGTGTTTCATGAAAGAGTGCGGCCCCACATGACTTTGTAGTCTCATATTTGGGGGAAAATGGGTGCAGGGTGTCATCATCTGAGGACTCTTGACTTCACTGTTTAGGAGAGAAAAGTGCTAAAAGAAATACTAAAGCTGAAGATAGAACTCCATTGCAGACACACAGGGAGCGAAGCATTAAAAAACTTTGACTAGTATTTAATATAAAAACAATGCCATTTCCTGCATTATGCATCAATCATTCTCCAAAACATGAGTACTACTGGACTTGGTTAATATTCAAGTGCAATTAGAAACTGTATTGCAGCTCCCCAAAAAACTGTATCTTTCTTTTTTTTTTCTAAATTAACAAATACCTAAGAAAAACAGTACTTCTGCTGCCAGTAGCTGGGCAAAATGTTTTTGGTGCTTACTACATCATCTTACATGGTTCATAAAAGATCAGGTATTAGTAACATTTGCATGTAAAAGCAAATAAAGCCTTACATTCCCACCTGAAGTGACTCTGATTTAAGTTTCCAGAAATCAGTTTTGCAAGATGAACAAACTTTCTGCCAACCTTCCCTTCTATTTGCCTTTTTTCTTTTTAATTTTTTAAAAGAAAATTGCTCTCTTGTTTTCAACATCTTCCACTCAGTTATACTGTTCTCCCAGTTCCACTCATTCACTTCAGGCTGTCCTCTATCCCTGTGTTCTCTCAGTCACAACAAGCCTCCACACTCGTAATTTTTCCCAAGTGCAGTGCTGAATGCTTAGTTTTGAAGCATTGGAATAATGCTAACAATTTTCATGTTGCTAGTATCAGGCATGATAAGTAGCTGGTTTTTTGAAGTTTGCAAATTGATGGCAACAGAGCATAAGACAGATCTCTGAGCCCATGGGTCCCTCTTTTTCTTGGCCCTAAATGTGCAAAGAGTTATACAAGACATTTAATTTTGCAAAACTTTGAAACTCAGTGGGACTACTTGTGTGTGAAAACTGAAGTATGTATTCTAAAGAGGATCACTGCCATATACTGTTTTAAAAATGTGTTTTCTTTGGACCTATATACTTGGCTTGATTGAAACAGATTTAGGAGTGACTGGAGTACAGTGCAAATAGAGAATGATATAATGGCTTGAAAACCACTTAAGAAAATAAAACATTCGAAACAAATCAATGTAAACTAACAAAGCTGGAAAGGCTCATAAGCCATCCAGGCATGGATTTCATCCTGATCTGAAAGATGGCCAAATGTTTCCTCTTGTCCCAAATGGTTTTCCATTTGTTTTATGGTGCATCAAAATAAAAAATTGGCAGCCTGTAGGTTAAACAACAGAAGATCAAATATATTTGAATAATTTTTGTTTTGCTTGGTCCTGACTTGGTTTTCAAAATAAATAGTATGAAGGTATGACATCCACGTGGAACAGGAGCAAATCATATTCAGAACTTATCAGAAAAGCTTAGTTATTCTCAAAATACAAAATATTGAAATAAATATACCAAAAGAAAAAAAAAAGGGAAAGGGTGCAAAATGTTCCATTGGCCACAGAAACGGATTAATCCTGATTTGCCAGTGTTTACATTCCTCTGAGGTCCCTTCCCCGCTGTCAGCCCATCCGACACCCGTGGCGCTGGGGGCAGCAGTCCCTCTGGCCGAGGTGGAGCCCTGCGCCGGCTGTGCCGCTGCGCAGCGCCTGGTGCCCACCCGCCCCTCTCACCGGGGCTGCTCTCAGCCAGCTGTCAGCTCCTCTGAGCTGCACGCCCACACCTCCTCACCCAGCTCTGGCTGGCAGCAGTCTCCAAGCTCATGCAGTACTTTTCTGCCTTTCCCCTTTCATCTGCTTTCCAAAACAGACAGACAATGCAATTGCATAAGTCTTATTTCCTTCGGAAGCAAAACTGAAAAGGACTGCACTATGGGAAGAGTAGCTTGTAGATACATAAACACAATGGGAAATAAGCAAGCCAGCATCTGGGACAAACTTATTAGCATTTGACAGGGACGAAACTAGTGAAATTCTATAGATATTAGCCATTTTCAAATAATTTCAGCTCATATTGTTACCTGGTGTAAATACCCATTAATTTTAACATAGCTGTTAATTTATGTTAATTTTAACGTAGCTGTGCTATTTACAATAGCTGGTCCAAGTATTAGAGTTTAGCAACAATCCTTTTCACTTATTTTTAACATTTTCTGTGTAAAAATACTGACCATAGAAAGTTTTCTGGTAAATTTTTGAAGGTCTTAAAAAGGGGTTAAATTTTCCAGACAAATTTTAAAGCTTTTCCATGTGGAGGGCTAGCTGTTAAAGATCAAATCATAAAACAGTGTCAGTTTAGTTTTCAGAGATTTTTACTCTCTAACTGAAAGTATGAAGCCAAGTCACAGACCAATGGATTTTTCCTCTTTTAGATTGTATTTTTTTTCCACACCATATAAGCTAATTAGTAAAATGTGCCCTAGGAAATGCTTTGTACTCAGCTTCTTTACCTTCAGGTTGCAGCAGAACTGGACAAAGTGATGTCAATAGAAATTTTGAAGCAAACCATCGTTTTTATCCTTTCTCAATTTTCCTATTTGTTATATTTTATTACTTAAATTTTGCCATCTGTCTTTTACATACACAGTATTTCATTGACATAGTTAAGGACAACTATATTTTTTCCTGAAAATGGGGGGCTTGTTTAGTCAGCATTTAAAAAATAATTAGGTAAATTTTATAAAAGAACTGTCAAAACAAAATGTCTCTTGCTTTTGAAAAACACAATTTTTGAAGTCTCATAAAACTTTTTAGACCTCCCATGTTAAAAAAAAAGTAAAGAAAAACAAAAGGTTCTCAAATCTGACTAGATGGGCTCATTTGACATTACTTGGAGTGAATAGCTACTTGGCTGGCACATAGTTTTCTACTCTGTCCTTAGGACATAAAATATTTTAAACAGATTGCACAGCTGAGGACTTAGGCAGGAGAAAGAAAGGCAAAACTTTGGAAAATAAAAGGAGAAGTAAATTTTTATGTTACTAATCTCTGAATCGCTTTTTTTTTCCCCAGCAAGAAAGTAGCTGCAAATGTATATTCCTATAAAAGTAAACTAATTGCTATATAAGTATATAAATACCAGACAATAAACAAGGGCATCAGTGATAAATTACTCCAGTGCCATCTTTTGTTATAGAAAAATATGTGGGTGTAAAACCCAATCTTCAGTTAGGCTTATTATGAAGGCTTAGTACATTGCCTCAAAAGCTGAAGAAGTCTTCCCTTTTACGCATGAAAGCAATGTATGCATGTATGTGTGTTTTCTATTTCACAAGCTCAAGCTGGAAAACATGACCCATCTGCAATTTGGTAGTTCAGAAAGCTTATAAAACCACTCAAGACATCCTGTTATTGTTATAAGCTTTGAGAATTTAAGTCACTTTTAGATTTGTGCAGGGCCTGAAACCTGCTGGGGCTGGCCAAATTACAAAAAAGGTAGGAGTGCAACTCAGGATAAATGAGGCAACTAAGGTTTACCAACTCCTAATTTAAGAAAAAAAACTTTGTCTACTGCATCCCTCCTACTTGAGATGCCCATTAAATGGGTTTACTTTCATTTATTATGTAAATATACCGCGACTTTTTTTTTAATTTCCATGTACACTGAATAATGAGTTATTAAATTTCTAATACTTCTAAAGTTTTCTCTCACCTTACCATGCACACAAATACAGCTTTTACACAGTAGTGTAAAATTTGTACATTTTCCAGCTCATGTGCACATACCTTCTAATAGGAACAGGATCCACTATTCAGTTGAAAAAACACTGGTCCCAAAGCAAACCTTTCCCTTTACTAATTAATTTTTTTTTTTCGTAGTACCAGTTAGCCTAATTATACACTAATATCAATTCCCACAATAAAATCCCTTTCAGCTCACAGTCCATGGAGTTCACTTCATTCAGAAAACCCTGTGAAAGATTTAGGAATCACTGAACTATCAGAGAGATGGGTGAAGCTACACTTGGGTAGTACCTGGCTAACCCCAGCCAACAGGCCTTGCTAGCCACTCCCCATGTCCACTGCACAGGTATATAAACTGGGCAGAGAGAAACTCAGATACAACTGTAAGCAGCTCATGCCTGTCTTTCCAGAGATCTCCAGTTCCCAAAAGTCCATCAGCACCAGCAGCTCCAAGTCTGCTCTTGCAATTCTGCACAGAAGTTTCTCCCTGAGCAGCTTGTGATCTGAAGGATATTTCTTCAGCTTTTTGTTTTCTCCTCCTATATTTTCTGTGAAAAGAGAGAACTCCTTGTCCTCTTTTCCAGCTTTCAGAGGTCTCCACTAACTACTGAATGTTTCTTTATCTCTGCACCTTGAAGGTAATTGTAATATGTTGCTGTGATGCATTTTTTGCCTACCTCCCTCTTACAACAACCAGGTTTTTGAAGTTAATGCAACTCTCCATTTCCCCCTAGAAACTCTCAGCATTTGATTGAAATTATTAAAGGGGTGGACATGCGATTGTGCTTTTGGGGCATCTACAGGATTAACTGTTAAAATGGTGGTGGTGGTGCTAGAGGGAACACTGAAAGCAGATGGCAATTTCCATCACACTTCTTTTGTTGTGATGAAACACGCAGGATGAAGAGGACTCATCAGAGTGACAGCACACAAGCCCAATGACATTGGTGTGTTTCATTGAATAGACAGGCTACGTTTCCTGTTACCTGATGAAAGATGCCCAGAGTTGCCAACTTTCAAGAGAAATAAAAAAAATCCCAACCTTAAAGCAAACAAAAATCCTCTAATAACCTGTCATCTGAGGGTGTCTTGCTCTCACATGCTGACTCTTTAATGAGGAAGATTTTTCTGACAGTTACCTTCCCTTTCTGATTGGGGGGCCACAAGCACGATTAGATACCACTTCCTAGGGCCTGCCAATTTCCCTCATGCTCTGATATGAAATAAGTGATGCCCTTCTGCTTTATATCTGACCTTGACAAGGGTGTTTCTCATTTCCTCTCCACTTTTTCTCTCCTAATCCTTCCTGAAAACATGTGCCTGCTGAATAAATTGGATCCAGTGTTTTTAATTGGCATCTTCCTGGTGGTTTTGCCTGTGGTTGAGTTTTACAAGCATAAGGTCCTTTTACAGGGATAGGGCAGATGATTTCCCCTTTGACAACATACCAGCTGTGATCTTTGCTCCTGTTACCCTTCCCCATCTCTACACATGCTTGGAGTGTAGCTGCTCTGCCTGCTAGGACGGTGTGGTTTGACAAAAGCCATACTTCGAAAACATGTCAGCAGATCAACCTTACACAGTGAGGTGTTTAAAAGTAGAGGCAATCAGCCTGTTCAAGCACAAATTTAACAAAGTCTCTTTTTCCCCCTCTCTTGAGGTAGGTCATCTTGGCCTGAAAGTGAGATATGAATGATTATTTATTCACAGATATCTTTCACTTATACATTAAAATAGGTAAATGATAAAAGAAAATGGGAAGAGTTACAAGGAGAATTTAGGTCATTTCGACAATCAACAAACCAGACTTGGGACTGAAATAATGAACTTGCATTCTGCAGCAGTGCTGTATTGGGTTCCATCCTGAAAACATAAATATCTTTCAAGACTTCTAGGCTACTGCTTAAAAGTTAAGGTAACATGACTGCCTGACCACTTTCCCTTTTATTAATCAAACTAATTTTACACAATGACTGAAAACAGAAGACAAAATATTTGTCTTGCCAGATGAAACTAATCCTAAATTTCAGCACTGGTTTCCAATAAAAGGTGGAGCATTTCTTGTTTCCTTTTCCCTTACTGTACATCACTGCCACAAATAAACTAGTACTGAAGTTTGTAGAAATTACTTGCTGACAAAAACCATCACAAAATAGAAGTGCGCTAATTTTTTTAAATTATAACTGTATGTTCACTTCCTGATTCTTGTTAAACTGTTCTCTTTATGAGACCTCCTCCAATAAAATGTCACTTGTCAGTAATGCGCACTGTTAAATGTCACATTAGCATCCCTTGACCTTCTTGTATTTTCAGGATGTGGCTGAATGCCTGCTGTTACAGGCAGCATGCAGTGGGACACATGCAGGGCACAAGTAAAAGACCACTTTTGAAGACAATGAAGACATTAAATGGTTCATAGGAGTTCATTTTGGTTTGAGAAGAAAAGGAATCAGGATGATTGTAACCCAGATGCAGTAGACAGCTCCCTTCCACAAAGGCACACTCCAGCACCAAGATCCTGGCTGCCAACAAGGAAAGCTAAGTCCTGCAAGACTAATAGAGAGGAAGAAAACATCATTTTGTCGAAAGATCAGGGAGGCATTCAAGTCATCACTCTCACTTAAAATATTTCCTTCAAAATGCTTTGATCAGACTTGTTTTCCTTCGTAAAAGGTTTGTTCCAGAAAGTTTTAAACCGTGCCGGGGGGGGGGGGAAGGAGGGTGGTAATGACCAGGCTCTTCTATCAATAGAGACATTTTCCTGAAAAACACTACAGGGAAGGCAAGCACCATAATGCTTCGGCTTCTATTTACTTGAGCTGTAGAAACAATCTGGGGCGCAAAAAAGCAAAAACAGATCCATCCCTTTATCAGGAAATCCTATGACATTATGAAAGGATAAAAAACCTGACAGAATTCAACAGGCTAATTTAATAAAAGTTTATTAGAGAGAATTCTGTAGACTAGCTTAAGAGTTGGTTTCCTAACACCATTGAAATTCCATTCTGTTGCAGCAATTTCCATACAGAGAAGAATATTCCTATGCCGTCTTATCAATTTCACTGCTTTCTCATTCTTTATTAAAAGAACTCTAAATGAAAAGAACACAGCAAAACTGCTCAGGGAAAACAGCCGGTTTTAATCACTCCTGCTCCTTGTACCTCACCATATCACACAGAGAGGAAAGTAGCTTTCAGACAAATATGCCACATTAAAAAGCCAGCATGCAGTTTTAAGATACTCAGAGACTAGGTTTTTAGGGATTTGGAGCTGCTGGGGTGTGGGCCAAGGAGGGAAGAGAGAGATTGTCTTCCCTAAAATTTGGCATGATCACATGGAAAAGGTGGCGGCTGACCAAAATTTCAGAGAATCCAAAGATTTTGTGCTTACTCCACAGATCCTGATAATGCACTGAACTTTGCATTGGTTGGGTCATATAGACAAACACAAGTTTGGGGATGCAATCTCTGTATTTCAGTTCCTTAAATGTCGAATATTCATGTTCATTATAGGCCACTCAGGACAGGGACCAACTGCCACAGAGCTCCCACCTCAGTTAACACCTCAGGAACGTACTTCTACGTGCTGTTACCAACCTGGTTTCCCGAAAAGGTGAACATCCTCCATATGTCCACTTCATACACTTGATGAAATCAGGCCTGCACTTCAGCATGGCTCCCAGAACATCTGCTTTCAGGACAACTCTGAACAGTGCCAGCTGGCTCTCCAACACACCCACACAAAGAGTCAAGGGTTTGCCCAGTGAATTGACAGAATCACCTCAAAGCTTGCACATCCAGAAACATTTCAGCAGAGCCATCCACCTACTAAGGAAAAAAAGTAAAATAAAATTAAGAATGTGAATCAGATGTCTGGAAAAAATGACTCTGTGATCAGGTTTTCATCATGCTTGCTTTTCGTTCCCAAATAACTTCTATTCTACTGCCGTGAGCCAACAGCAACAAAAATGTCAAGGCCTTCACAATTAGATTTAGGTATCTCTCTGTCCACTGACAAGTTCTTAGAGCAAAGCCAGAAAGAAAGAGCTGCACCACTTCTCAGACTGGAAAGCCTGATGTAAGAATGTATTCTGTTTTAGAAATACATTATCTCAACTACATCTTAGAAACACGCATGTAGATTTAATTTGGTGAAGAGCTTGTACTGAACTTTCATGTTGCAAAAGTTTGGGTCCAGAAGTGATCATAATGAATCTTGTGAAAAACAGGTCTTATTTTAACACAGGGAGGAATGGTCTTTAAAATGCAATATTCAAAAACCAACAGGGGAATAGTCATCCCTAGGAGGACAACCAGCATAAAATGAAATCAATTTGCCACAGCTAAGTGACATCCATAATGATCATTCTCACACTGACCCTAGATATCTTAGTGCTTCTGAGTTTGGATTCTAAATCTGAAATATTAGAAAAGCAAGCCCATTTTCTGGCTACCATGGGAAAAAAAACCCAAACCCACACAATAGTACTTTGATATACGACCATTTACCTTCTGCTCTGAGGAGGAAGCCACAGGTCTGTCACTGATGAGAAGAGGAAGGTAACTGTGGTATACTCTCCATGAATCTATGAAATAAATTAACAGACTTCTACATTTTGTATTGGGAAATAGAAGGAAAAAATAATTTTAAAAAGGTAAGGCAGCACACACAAACATTCTGCCTGCACAGTATCACACATACCTCAATAAAGCAAGAACTTGAGGGAGGAGACAGCTTGAACACCAGACATGGGATCATAGGCCCACCACGGGGCTCACTTTCTCCAGAGATATGGGTAAGTTATTAAATATCATATTGCATGTAGTTGGTTTCTATTTTAACTGGATAAATTTTTTCTTCATGATCAAAGTGTCTATTGTCAGAAACTTACCTGGCACAGTAAGCCTTCAATGAGAAAAAAAAGAAAAAAGCAGAAAATAGAGTTGGACTTTTAGGCCTGCAGATACATAAACTTTAGGCAGTGAAGCCCTGTGAGTAGAGCCTGTGCAGCACAGTGACTGGTGTGCTCCAAATGAGATCACCACTTCTCCTCCTGGAAGGGAGGCTGTAGGTGAGGTGAGCCAGAGGGCAGACAGATGTGAGTCTGCAGCGGGGAGGGGGAAGAGGAGGGAAAGATGGAGTAGGCAAATGTGGAACACGCACAGAGCACTTAAGCACCGCACATAATGCTCTTCAGCACTTTTTCTTTCTCCCCTGACATCCCAATACCTTCAGATTGGAGGGGCCAATCCTCATTACAACGTTGGCAAATGAAGTTCTTTTTAAAGAAAAACTGAGCAGCTGGAAGTCTTAAGATATCAAGGAAGAGGGAAAAAAAATAAAAAAAGGAGAAAAAAAAGCAAATCTCAAGTTTCTGGATTTCAATGGAGGCATGAATGTGATATTCATGAGGAATAAATGCCATGCTGTCACAGCCAGTGAGTCAAACCTGCCATGGTTGACTTAACTGGTGAACACAGTCTGAATCTAAAGTTTCAGGACAGAGTAAAGGCCTGAATTCAAGCGAGATTCTGCTCTCTGAAAACAGAGATGTGGCTGCAGGAATTTGTCCTTCAGAGCCTGAGGAGCTCCGAAAGCCTGGCTAACCACAGACCAAATCACTTCTCTAGCTCACACACACAATATCAAGGGCCTGTAAGATTGGGCAAGAGATAAAGTCAGGCACTTTGGGGAATGAAAACAGAGGTCTTACCAAGCATAGGACTATGACATTCCTTATCAGAACAGTATCCCTTTGGTCATTGTATGGACTCTACAAGACACTGCCAAGCCACACAGCTCTTGGAATGCTTTGAGACACCTTGCTCCCACTGGCAGTTTTCTTAAACTTAACCTTTCTTAGTTCCTTAACCAAAGGAATTTGCATTTGCAGGCATGAAGAATGCTGTCATGGAAATTTTATCCCATTTTGCAATGATGATGGATGCTTCCTTTTTTCATGGTAATATCAGATTCTTCTCAAAGCTGCAATGCTTGTTTACACAGCAACGCTTGTAGCAGCAAGATTCAAAGGCTAACTTCATGGTATACTGTTTCATACTTTCAGTTTATGTAATTTTCATGCTTTTTCTACCCTTCAATTTAACTGACCCCAACATTATGAGATTATTTAAAGAGGATACCAGAATGACCCTCTTTGCCCTGTTCCTTTTCTTTTCATCCTCTATAACACCCCATTTTCCTTCCCTCTTACCTAAGTTCATTCTTTTTTATCTTTTCATAACGAACAGCTTGTTATCTTTGAAAATAAACCATTGATTGTCAATATGAGAAAATGGAGGGGCAGGGTAGGAACATACTGTGAGGTTGAATAATATAATTACAATTACTTCCACTTCTATTTTCTGCCCTGTTCTCTGTATTTTTATCCCTAATGTTTCAATAAGATGCACTGAGCAGATCTTTTAGTCCCAGCTCTGTCTTTCTGATTATGTGGAAAACGTTACGGTTTTGTTTGCTCAAATGCGGTATAAATATTGCATGGCTTTTGAGTGCGAAAAATCTTGTTTTGAAACACCAGAAGGTAGAAAAGCTATACTGTAGGACAGAACTTGTTCACTGGTGTGTTAGAGTGACCATCTGTGCAAATCCTCTATTTCATCCACACACCAAGAGCTGTGCCTCACAAAGATGAAAGCAGAACACTCACCATCTTCCAAGAAACTCCTGGAGAAGTCTCCTCAGCAACATAATCAGCCTTTGGCATAATACCATTTCAAGGCAACCTGTTAGGCTGCAAATCCAGAGGCTAGCAAATCAGGCCACTCAAGTTGAAAAGATTTCCTAGAGCAGATGGCTGAGGTGCTGCCTGGCATGCTGGTAAAGCCTTCAGACTCAATGTGAGTGGCAACCTCAGACTTGACAAACCCTCTCACATTGTCACCCTAAGCCTTTCCTCATTTTCCACATTTTCTCCCTTAAAATAATCTCTTCATACCTGTGTTGCTCAGAGTAGTAAAAGACTCAGGGCTTAGGGAAGTGGTCCCAGAAGAGCAGAGTCTGACTTTCTGAAATCAAATGAACCATGGTGTACCCAGTGTTCCCGAAGACAGCTGCCTCTCCCACAGCCACATGAGGCACAGTCGTGGCTGACCCACCAGGGGTCTGGCATTCACACATTGCCTGCCACTGCTCTGTGTGACCCAAGTGACTGATGCCATGAGGGAATGAAAAAACCCCAAGCCTTGGACACCACAAAAAAAGACAGCCACAAACTTCACCATGATCTGCTTATGATCCCTGTGGAACTGTGTGGGTTGTTTGGAATTTAATGGCCCTGCCAGCATGTTGGTCACTACAAATCATTTATTTTAATGCAAATGTCTCAACAGCTTCATTGACAATATATGATCATTCTGAATTTGCACTACAGAGACCACGGTCAGAATTTGCGAATTTTTCAGCTTTTAGTTAAAACCCTAGCTGCAACTTACAAAATGATCTGTGCTGAGCTGTAAAACACCATAGCAAATTTTTTTTCCTTTTTGCATTGTGACAGCACTCACCATTTTTATTTATAGCTTCTTTTTTTTAAAACAAAAGACATTCTTTCCCCTGCAAACACCTGACGTAACAGCCCACAACACAGGGAATAAATATACGCATTATGGACATAGCACGTTAAACACTGCTCACTTGCTCTTGTTCCATAAAGAAAACACACTTACATTCATTCACAGAGAATGACCACATTCATGGCACTTTGTATGCTGCTATTTTGACTTCAATCCTATAGTTAGATTCTGTATTTTCAACAGTAGAAAGGGGAGAAACTTTCTCACTGGAATCTGTTGCGTAGTCCTCGGTACCACATGAAACTAAGGACACTGTCCAGCAATGATTTGAGAGCAATAAAAAATCACAGGGTTAGAAATACACATGGGTTTTACAGAAGGCTCTTCGGTGCACTAGAGATGGGCTACTTATACAGCGAATTCTTCTATACAAATTTTTTGGTTTCATACAAAATGGACACCTCCATTATGAGATTAATGCATTCCCACATGTTAGTAAATACTCACGGCACGAGTGAACTAGTAGTCTACTACACTGTGCTCCTTACCTTTTGAAGTCAGATGAATCATGACGTACCTGGGCAGCCCTGTCCTCTTCCACAGATTTCATCTTCACAAAGATAGACCTGAATTAGAAATGCAAGTCTCATAAAGCTACAGGAAACAAATTACACAGTCCCGCTTCAATATTTTGTTTCTACAGTGACTCTAGAAGGAATTAGGCTCATAACCTTAGGGTTCCGGGATGATTTCATTATGTTTGTTAACTTATAGCAAGCAGTTACTGTGCAATTAAGGAATAACAAAATAACAATATGCAGGTTAAATTTATTTGTATAGCATTTCTTCAGTCTCAAGACAATGTTAGTAAAACCATGATCTATTCTTTTCCAGGATGGCAAAATGCCAGGCCTTCAGCTTTTGGATGGGACTGCATGAAAGCTGTGGTATGGTTCATGATTGCAGTACAATAGCCAGTTTTGGCACAAGTGTTTCCATAGAAATACATAGGACCTTTAGAAAATACCCATTTATATTTCAACATGAGGTGCAGAAATTAAGGAATCCCAGATCTCTGTCACAAAGTAATCTGTTAAATCAACTCCCAACAAAACAGAGTGACAATTTCTTCTCTGATGAACTTGAAACTGTTTTCAGCCATTTGACAAGAACAAAACAAATTAAAAAGCACAGCACTGTTTTGATATATATATACGGTTTGATATATATTATGCAAAGTAGCATACTTTAGTAATGTATTTCCTAAACACATTTCAACATTTCGGAGAGAGATAAACTATTATTTAGAAAAGCTAATTAGAGATGACAAAAGTAAAATTTGAAAAATTGTGAAAAAATCTATTAATATTTGTTCAAATACATGTGTTTTCAAATTGTACAATGTATATTTTTCGTGCTGTTTTTTTTTTTCCTAATATTTATTCTACATATGCTGTATCTTTATATGCATGGTGAGAAATCAGGTAGAACATGTGTTTGCAGAAAGAATATTTATTTGAATTTCAAAAGTACCTGGAGAAGTAGCAACAGTGGATGTGGAAATTGAAATAAACCTTTAGAAAAGAACATGAAAAATATCTCAGGTGCATGCTGTTTGTTAGCAATGGGTTTAGATCTCTGCAGGCTGCTGTGAACTATCTGGCCTAGGAGTAAAAGAAAAGCTTGTGTTGTTGTAGTCTTACAAATGTAGGAAGTATGGTAAGTTAAACAATGAATGCTCTTTTAATAGTCACAAAACCACAACTATTTCCTTGGTTTTACTCACCCCTAACAAATTAAAACTCTGATTTCATTGAAATTACAGAGGAGCTAAGATTTCATCCAGTATACACACCAATCTCTAAGTTTAAAGGAATAGGAAGTCTGAGATCCCCTGGGTTTTCAATCTTTGAACACAGACACATAAAAAAGTGAGCACCAGACTTGCTGCTTGCTTCCCAGACAGTTTGTGACCCCAGCAGTCTTCTGGCAACCTCACCCGCTCACCGTGACCCCAGCTGCTTTCATGCCTGCCATACAGGGCAGAGCAGACACTTCTCCTACATGGAAAAAGCCTGCACAGCAGCAGCAGCTTGTTCAGGTCTACCCAGTGAGAGAAGCTCTAAGGCATAAATCGACAGGCATAAACACGCTGGTTGTGGCTGCTCTGCATCCACCCTCCCTCCCCCTTCCTCTCCATGCAAGATGTCCCAAAAGTTATGAAAATACTGAATCCTGGTGCTTTTTGTTTTTAATCAGAGGGAGAGGTGGTGTGGGGTGAAGGGGAGTTTTGGCAGCCAGCAGAACACTTTACCATGCTCTGACAGGAAGGACTCGTCCGGCAAGCAAGGACAATAGCTCGGTTATGCCGGGCCCTACCACATCACTGGCACACAGGAAGCGTATCCGAAGGTCACAAGGAGCAGACCACTGCCCAACTATATTTTCACAGGAGGAAATGTAAACCTGATGGATTGAAGCAACATTACACACTGGACCTTGTTGGGAGGCTGGTCATATACAATAACAAATTTGCAGTTAAAGAGCACAGGGGTTTAAGGAGCTTCCCTTATTTCAAAGAAATTCTTTCCCCTCATCCAAATCTGGGCTTTTTCTTTCTCAGCCAGTGCTAGAATACTACAGCACCTCAATTACAATCCTAATTGAGTGTCACAACTAGCATGATGAATAATTATTCTGTTGGACAATTATTAAACCCAATTAATTGGATATCAAAGTAGGGTGGGGGAGGGCAATCGCACAAACATTTGCTGTTCCAGCCTACAGAATAATCTGAATTCATGTTCACTGAGTATTTTATACATCTCTGGTCAATAATTCTATAGAATTGACACCTTTTTGAGGTTGTTTCTCCCACAAGACTCCAGTCGCAGGATCTGCCATTTGCAAATGCACAACCTTGTGGGTAGAACCACCTTCTCAAACTTTTGGTTTTCTTCAGAATGACTTGCAGAAGTTATGAGGAGAAAATAAAACCTTTCTCTAAGTTTCACAAGAATTTTAGAACATATATTAGGAGGAGCTTTCTACTGATAGATACAGCCAGCAGTATAGAAATATAGGTGTGTAAGGCCTTGCCTGCTTGGACAAGTTTTGTTTCATGCAGCCAACAAGGAACTGTGGGCTAGGCATTCCTTCTGGAAAGAGAACTTCCCAATACTTCCTTCATACTAACAAATCAGAAATTGACTTTTTAATTGAATGAAAGACAGCAATTCAGAACCAAAAGCCTCAAGTCATACAGTCACATCATAAGAGGACTGGAGCAAGATCAAAACCCTGGGACCCTACAGGAACACAGAATTAAGGTGAGCATACCTAGAGAGTGATCTGCAAGCCACACTACAAAGGAAGGAAGTTATTCCTCCCCCCTTACCTCTGAAACAACTGTTCCTGCTGTTTTGACCTGGGGAATAATTTTTTTCTGACTAACCCTGACAAAGTGAGTAAGGCCAAGCAGAAGCAGACCATTCAGGTGCTTGAGAAAGTTAGTATTGGCAGCAGCATTGGTAATTGCTCACAAAGCATCAGTGCTCCAGCAGACATCCATGCATACTGCGACAATGCCTCTGCCAGGCTTCTGATCCAGCACGCACAGTGTGCAGCTCCAGCACAAACCTCTCAAGTGGTCTGTACAGGACAAACAGTTGCAGCCCTCTCTTGACTAATTCATGTAGGTGCCTTGCAGAATACAAGGCTGCAAGCCTTTCATAGTGGCTACCAGGTACTCCAAGGACCAGTAACTTCTGCCTTCAGCCAGTCATGTAACCTGCACTTTTCAGTCCCTAAAAGGCAAAAAAGAATAAGCTGACACAACTTAAGGGACACGTCATGACAAATGTGTGCCTCTACAACATGACTGGCACAGTACATGTGCAAAATAGAATAGATGATAAACTCCATGACAATTTTTTGGGACTACAAGTATGAAAAGTCATGCCAGCCTCCAGCAGAGGAAACAAACCCAGAATTTTGCCAGATAGCTCTTATTCAGTGTCTTCCAGTGAAGCTCTAGGCAGGAGAGGTGTCCTTTTGTCCTGAAGAATAAACCATTGCCAAGCTTCTGTTGTGTATGTAGAATTCAAAGTTTAGCTATGTCTGGCTGGTGACAGATGTTACATTTTGGTTTGCTTCCCAGTATGAGATCAACCTTCCAAGTAATGAGCCCAGGCGCAACAGAGATTTTGGAAGAAGGCTTCTTTCTTCTGTAACCTGGCTGAATAATCTCATACAGTAAGCATTTTTGCCTTTCTCCTCCTTGTTAAGTTATTCTGACACAAACCTAGAGAGGAGGAAAAGGAAGCCCCTCTTTTCATGCAACATTGTTCTCCTCCTGGAATTTGACTAATTTCAAGAGGCATCTCACTAGGCTTAGCCAAGGAGGTACAGAAAGGTGTCCTGGCACTTCCCTAGTCTCGTCTTCTTGGGATAGCTCAGTAATACACACATCAGCCTCTTTACTTCACCCATATTCTCACACTGGATGCAGGAAGAGGTTGTCCAATGGTTTCAGGGCACCATGGGATTATTTTTACCCTGCAATAGCCATCCCACAGCTGTATGACAATACCAAGAGAAGACTCTTACTTATGTCCCCCCCCACTTGTCTTTGTAGAGGAATTAATTTTGTTTAGGAGTGTTTCTTTTTTGGTACTCTCACTTGTGAGCCTAACTTGATGTACTATTTCAAGTGACTATCACTTCAAGTTTCTAAATCTATACAGAAGCATGTAAAAAAAATTGCTTCATATTCTTTGGTGTTTCTGACACCTAGAACTCACTCTGTCTCCTTTTCTGTTCTTCTTTCAGTACAGAAGATTTTTGGTAACAAACATTAGAAAAATAGAGAAAGGCAGATAGTGGGAACCACAACCATCTGGCCTAAACCAGTCCTCTAAACATCTACTGAAAAATACCCAAATTTCTGGTTTTTTTGTTTTTCATTCTCTGTATTTCTTTTATACACAGTTACTATTGTTCCCTTATGGAATGAGGCTTGACCTCCAGCTTTGAACTTATGTCAAATCTCAGTGGTAAGCATGAGTTATTAACAGTGTAGACCAATCTAACAAATAAATTATAATTATCTCAGAAAAACACCTCTATCAAGTACAAAAGAAGTGGGGAGTAAAGGATCGGTCATGGAACAAAAGAAAAAGTTAGGTTAAACTTGGAAAAGAAGTGCCCTGCTCAGCATCAACTACTATGAGAAATAATTTCACTATTAATACCTGTTGTCTTAAACTAGACACGAGAAAGTTACAGAATGCATGAAGGCCTCAACAAAGATTTCTGATTCTACTTAAATTTCTTAAAGCATTCTTAATACCCTATATGCCCTACAGCTACATTATTTTCTTTTTTTTTGTTTTTTGATTCTTTATACTTGTGGTATTCTTTGTTTGCATATTTCAACCTGTGGTACTTGGTGTATAGCTGTCTGAAAAATCTTATTTCCCAAGTGTGTTTGAATGAAAAAAAATACAACTTCTCTGCATACACAGACAAGCATATTTTATTTATTTAGTGAAGAAATTAAATGCGAAGCAAAAGCAAGTGCCAATATACCAGAAGAACTGTAGAGTTGATTAAGTCCATGTAGCTTTACATAAGGTAGAATGCCACTGAACAAGAACCTGTTGAAAAACCTTCACTTAAGCTTATTTCACTTTATTTGAAGAAAATAAAGGGAAGGCCGATTTCTACTAAGTTTTCAAGGAACTATTTTTTCATTCATTTTTTTTTTGTGTAGGAATTCAGAGAGGTAGAAAATTTCCCAGATAAAAACATGGCAGATGAGGAAATAATAGTACTGGTTTGAAATAATGGATTTTCTCAGAGGTTTTACATTACAGAGGAGAAAACTAATATTTTCTCAACTTTTGGGAAAAGGAGCCAGTATATTTGAAAATTTGTAGGTACAAATTAAAGAAAACTTGAAGAGCACGGAAATCAAGTCCTCGGTAAAAGAATGCAACATTCAGAAGAATGAAATTCTAGCACTTAAATTTATTAATTATTAATGTGACTGCATCACCCTGCAAAAATACTCCTCACCTATTCTGTAACTATACTGCATATTTTCTTAAACTTCTTCTAAAGCAGCCACAAGTGCCAAGGACAGTATATGAGATGGGATGGCCCACCAGTCTGAATAATTTCTTTGAACCAATGCCAATCTCATAGTTTAACCCTGGACAGCAATTACTGCACAGCGACTTGATCACTAGCCTTCCGTTGGGATGGGGGAGAGAATCAGAAGGATAAAAGTAAGAAAACTTGTGGGTTGAGATAAGAACAGTTTAAACAACAACAACTACAACAATAGAAAGGAAAACAACAAAAAGACAAGAGAAATAAAATCCAGGAAAAACAACTTATGCAAATCAGGGGGAAAAAAAAGCTTTACCTACACATTTAACAAAAGCCACCTTGTTTGTCAACACTGGTGGATCTACCAGTTAGGTAGTCCTGCCCAAGCAAAACTTTTAGATATTGTACAAGGGGATAAGGTTTCTGCACTGAACATAAAAAATAGGCTGGGGAAAACAGTCTAGGTTACTCCTGTCTCAGGTAAAGGCAAACCTATCTGTGGGATTGCTTTTGCTCAAGAACCACTCTTGAGCTCCCAGTGTGATCAGTGTGACTCACTCCATGTAGCTTCACTAGCATCAGCTGCGTGATGTGTAGAGGAGACCCTTTCTCTGACCACCCAGCCCAGCGCTGGCAGTTGGGGTGCCAGGAAGAGCTGTGCTTCAGTGCCCATCACTCTCAGAGCAGCTCGAAACCCTTCATAAGCTCACAGTATCTCCTTTTGAGCTGGAGTATAATGGGCCTCAGATCCTCTGTGTGCCCAATTCCAAAAACCTAGAGGTCAGCCTTGAGCCTTCCCTGGTGCTTTCTGTCAGAGGTTCCAGGAAGGACCATTCTCTTCAGCAGCAGTATAAAGCACATTTTTTACATCTTGCCCTGTTCAGACTGGCCCAAGGGTTACAAGGGTTATGAACTGTCTCCTGTTTGATTTATTCAAAGGCTTGTCGCTGCTCAGGGCCCCATTTGAAATCATTATTCTTCTGGGTCACTTGCTAGAGGAGGCTAACAAAGTGACTGTAATTTGGAATGTGCATCCTCCAAAATCTCACAACACCTAAAAAAGCTTGTGTTTCTTTCTTGTTAGTTGGTGGGGACATGACTGTTATCTTATTAATAACATCCATTGGGATTTGGTGATGTCCATCTTGCCATTTGATTCCTAAAAACTACATCTCCTGTGCAGATCACTTTACCATATTCTGTTTTATGGCAAACATGGCTTTTAGAAGGATTTGTATTGTTTTCTTTCCTTTCTCAAAAACTTCTCCTACTGTATTTCCCCAAAAAATGATATCATCCATATATTGCAGGTGTTCTGGATCTCCACCCTGCTCCAGTGCAGTCTGGATCACTACATGGCAGATGGTAGGTCTGCGTTTCCACGCCTGGGACAGTCAGTTTCAGGTCTACTGGACATCCCTCCAAGTGAAAGCAAACTGTGGCCTGCACTCTGCTGCCAGAGGGATTGAGAAAAACACATCAGCAATGTCAGTGGTGGC
>JACAXG010000122.1:725633-939722 GCA_018881555.1 Amblyornis subalaris | reverse complement strand
CTTCCCTGGTGCTTTCTGTCAGAGGTTCCAGGAAGTACCATTCTCCCCAGGTGCAGTGTAAAACACATTGTTTACAATTTATGAATCATGAATTATCACCCACCTAGTTAATTCAAAGGCTTGCTGTTGCTCAGAACCCCATTTGAAACTGATATTCTTCCCAGTTCCTTGATAAAGGGGGCCAACAATCAGACTGTAATTTGGAATGTGCACTCTCTAAAATCCAACAACGTCTAAGAAAGCTTATGTTTCCTTTTTACCAGCTGGTGGAAATATTTCTGCTATCTAGTTTATCCCATCCATTGGGACCTGACATCCATCTTGCCATCTTATTCCTAAAATCTGGATCTCCTGTGCAGGTGCCTTGACATCACTTTTGTTTAGAGCAAAACCAGACCATTTTCTTCCCATTTTTCTTCTCAAAAACCTCTCCTGCTGTGTTGCTCCATACAATGATGTCATCAATGTATTGCAGGTGTTCTGGAGCTTCAACCTGCTCCAGTGCAGTCTGGATCACTACATGGCAGATGGTAGGTCTGCGTTTCCACGCCTGGGACAGTCAGTTTCAGGTCTACTGGACATCCCTCCAAGTGAAAGCAAACTGTGGCCTGCACTCTGCTGCCAGAGGGATTGAGAAAAACACATCAGCAATGTCAGTGGTGGCGCCAGTTGGCCGCCTTCAACTCCAGTTCATATTGAAGCTCCTGAATGTCAGGTGTGGCAGCACTCAGAGTCAGTGTGACTTCATTCAGGCCACAATAGTCTTCTGTCTACCTCCTTTTCCCGTCAGACTTTCTCACTCGCCATATGGGGCTGCTAAAGGGTAAGCAGGTCCTGCTGATCACTCCTTGGGTCTCCAGGTGATGAGTTAGTTTATAGATGGGAATTACGGAGTCTCGGTTGGAGTGAAATTGCGGCTGGTGCATCATTGTGGTAGCGATTGGCACCTGCTGTTCTGCAGCCGTCAGCAACCCCACCAGAAAAGGGCTGCATGAGAGACCAAGCAAGGCAGACAGATGCTTAATTTCCTCTGCTGCCAAGGCAACTACACCAAAGGCCAACTCTTATCCTTTTGGGTCCTTGAAATACCCTCTCCTGGGATAGTCTATGCCAAGGATGCCTCTGGACCAGTGACAAAGGGGTGCTTTTGCCTCTCATTCCCAGTCAGGCTGACTTCAGCCTCCAATAAACTCAGCTGTTTGGATCTCTCTGTCACTCCAGAAACACAAATGGGTTCTGCCCCTGCATTGCCTGATGGCATTAGGGTACACTGTGTACTGCACCAGTGTCCACTGAAGCCTTGTAATCCTTTGGGGCTGCTGTGCCAAGCCATGAAATCCATACAGTCTGGTAAACCTGATTGTCCCTTTGCTTCACCTGGCTGAAGGCAAGGCCCCTGTAAGTCCTGGTCATAGTATTCATTACTCATTTCTTGTAAATACAAATCAGAAGTCCCTTTATTAAGATCAGAAATAAGACCAGCCCTTCCCATCTGTCTGGGAACTGCACACTGGAAACCAGAGCAGCAGTTTTCCTTGAAGAACACTGTTTTGTGATTGGTTTTCCTTGGAGCTCATGTACCCATGCCTTTAGGGTCAAGGTAAGTTTTCTATCCCCCTTCATCATGTCCTCTCCACAGTCATGCAGGCAAAACCATAGAGTGGCCCACTATGCGTACCCACTGCATCCTCTCTCTTGAGCAGAAAAATGCTTACGCCTAGTTCATAAGATACTGATCCATACATGTGTGGAGCATATCCTCTTCTAATTGTGGGAACTCCTGGAACAGTTTCTCCACAGGCAACATGCAGGCCCATAGAGAGGAAATATTTTCTCTGTATTGACAGAGTTGGCCGGCCAATTCAATCCACCTTTTGTCCTTCAGTGTCTTTCCAAGTCATTACTGCCAATGAGTTTGTGTAGGACAATGATCCACTCTGTTCAAATGTACCCCACATAAGCAGTGTTCACAGGACTTCATATGGATGTTTGGATAACTATTCCTTGTCCAGGTCATCATAAATCACCTTCAGCACAGCTAATTCCCTCAGGTACTAAACACCTCTCTCCATGGTGAACCACTTGCCTGGGCGACATACAACATCTTCCTTGACTAGAGATACTATGGCTTATTTACAGAGATATGGCATCAGAAGAAGAATCACTAAACATCCAGTGTTCCACTATGATAATCTCTGTATGCTCAGCTGAATTACACAGATTTTGTAGGTATGTGCTGCTTGAGAAATAAGGGAATGGAGTATTTTAGTGCTTTGTGGTTAAATATTTGGTAATCCATGCAGATCATGGTTAATATTTAAAGTCTAAACCAAACCACTAAAGAAAAAGCAATTCACTGCTCATCAGACTACAGAATTCCAGGTCAAATTACTTGAACGTGCTTAACATTGAAGGTATGAAGATGAGACCAACAGCATCTGCAAGCTAGCTGGGAATAATGTGGTTCAGAAATATAGTACTGAAGATGAACATTTTTAAACCCAAATTTTATTGCCTGGAGACATCTGTATTCCTTAAAAAAAACCCCAAAAAACCCAACAAAAAAAAATTTGGAAAAAAGATAAAAAAGAGAGATAGAAAAGATTTCCTCACACAACAGCGGCTACTTGAATTTTATCAAAGCTATGATGTTCTATTGAGACACATCAGTTTCAAGCACCATAATCACTCATAACTAAGCACATACCTAAGCACTTTTCTGGTCCAGAGACTAAATAAGATTTGAGACTTTCGTTCAATTCTTTTCTTGTGTAGCATTACACATCAGTACTAATGGTATACATTAGTCTGATATGGAATCAAGAGATAATTCAGTTTTTGAAGAATCTTCTATGCAAAAAGAAAATCCCATCACACACCGTTTATATCACTTAACATTTAAAAATCATCTACGAGGACTGTCTGGTTTAATAATTACAAGAATTAGCTCAAAATGGAAAAAATATTCACAAGAACTCTAGCAGATTACTTTCTGCTACTCGGGTTATTTGCCAATTTTTAGAAAGTATCCAAAAAGTGTTCAAAACACAGACCAAGGTAGAGGACTGTACATTTTTAGAGGGAAGCCTCTGAGCTGGTATCCTGAGACCAAGAGCAGCCAGATGCCATGCAAACCTCTGTGAATCTGGGCATTCAGCTTATCACAGCTTGTTCAGGGTAAACCTCTTGAGGGAGAAATAGGCCTAAAACCAGAGAACCTCTGCCTGTTCCCACATTTCCTTATGCAGAAAAAAAAGAAAGTACAAAAGCAAGGAAAATGCTTACTAATGGACCTGTAACTGGAATGAGCAGTTCCCCATCCCTCATCTACACTTGTGAAAATAAATAATAGTGAGGCATATTTTGCTGTCTTTTCTAGAATAAGGCATAATTTTTCACATCACAAAATTGGTGCTCTGACTACTTAGTGATAAATCTGACTTCAATTAGAGCTTCTTAACTTTATTTCATTATCTTTGGCATTGAAACTGGGCATCTATGAATAAGGCACCTTTCTTTCTGAGCAGATGATTTGGGATACAATGACTAACTGGTTCCTGACGACTTACTTGGAAGCCGAGCTAGTGGAAAGCATGTTTGTTTATAGATCATTAGCAAATGAATTCTCAGAGCAGAGGAAGAATAGTGATGGTCTGCTCTTGTAAGGATGGTGTCGCTCTCTCTGATGTTCAAAGGCTCCATATCTCACCCAGCCTTTGTAAAGTCTAAGCTTTAATTAAAGAAAATAAAAAAAAAAGAAAGAATAAAAGGCAAGACAGATGTGATTGTGAAGGAGCCAGATGCAACTCATTCTACCTATAGTGAAAATACTCACTGTCCCCATGATAAAGGCAAACTGAGCAGCCAGCTCTTAATATTCTTTCTTCCTTCTCCATGCCTTCTAAATTTCCTAAAACATACAAGAGTGCCAAGTTCATGGCCACGCAGTGCTGCAAGTGTTTGCACAGGGTCACCAAGAGAGATGCAGGCAAACAGCAGGGCATTGAGATCCAGTTTCCAGCATTCCTGGAAATATACACTGGCTGCATTGTGTGTTTCCTAGTGACGCCCAGCCAGCCTTGCCCAGATTCCTCTGTTTTCCAAGAAGTTGCATTTAGATATTAAATTGTTTATACACCTTCTTTGACTGACTTCACCTGGCATGTAGAGACCAAAATATCTCTCCTGACTGTTTCCAAGGCAAATGGATAGGACTTTCTGTTTTGCCAATTTCTCGTTTACCTGTGAGGTTGTACGTTCTGGTGGTGTCACCAAACACATACACAATGCATCCAAGATCAGACTAATGGCATGACATATTTCAAAAGATGGGAAATTGAAAATTGGAAGCATCTTTGGATTCAGTAGGGAAACACCTGGGTGGCGGAAAGCAGAGCTCAATCAAAAGAGATGCTACAGAGCGGTGCCTTTGGTATGGCAATGCAGCCAGTTTAAAAGGGAGATGGGGCAGACTCAGGACTGCAGTCGTATCACTTCAGCAATAGCTTTCACTTCAGGAATAGCTAGCCAAGTGTTGGTTTTGGCTGTGATAGAGTTAATTTTCTTCACAGTAGCTGGTATGGGACTATGTTTTGGATTTGTGCTGAAAACAGTGTTGATAATATGGGGATGTTTTTGTTATTGCTGAGCAGCGCTTACACAGAGTCAAGGCCTTTTCTGCTTCTTTTATCACTCTCCCAGCAAGTAGGCTGGGGGGGCACAAGAATTTGGGAGGGAACCAGCTGGGCCTGCTGACCCTAACGGACCCAAGGGATATCCCGTATTGCATGGTGTCATGCTCAGCATATAAAGCTGGGGGCAGAAAAAGGATGGGGAGGATGTTTGGAGTGATGGTGTTTGTCTGCCCAAATCGCTGTTTGTGTGATGAGGCCCTCCTCTCCTGGAGATGGCTGAAACCCATCTACTCATCGGAAGCAGTGAATTAATTCTTCGTTTTACTTTGCTTTTGTGCACAGCTTCTGCTTTCCCTATTAAACTGTCTTTTAGCTCAACCCACAAGTTTTCTCACTTTTTTGATTCCACCATCCCGCTGGTGCTGGAGTGAGCAGGTGGCTGTGTGGTACTCAGTTGCTGGCTGGAGTTAAACCATGACATCCCCAAAAAAAGAACAATTATCAACATGTACACCTGGATGGGGCCTGCAATCTGACAGCTGGTCCCTGCCTAAGGGACCTATTGCATGTGTGTATTTGCATGCAGGTTTTTTGTGGCCATTCTGCAGGGATATCCAGTAGACAAACCCTTTGTTGAGTGGATGTCAGCACTTACTTGCCTCAATGCTGAAGCTCTTGGAGAAAGATGTTTCACATGCAAGTGTTTCAGGATGTGCACCTGTGTGTATTTGATGGGGTGCTAGTCACATATTTTGCCCTTGACCATGTTTGCATGTTTGTGCATTGCAGCTCTGAAAGTCCTACAAGGAGCTGTTTCTTGCAGTTCGAAGGACTGCTCATGCATTAATCTCCTTGTGGGTGGTCTAGCACACATGCAGGGAAGTCTGCTGGATATTTCATGGCTCCACCCATGCAGCCGCCACTGCTGTATTCAGCCTTAGGCTGGAAGGCAGATCACGGTGTCTGGTGTCAGAGCAAAGGGGCTTAAAACTGGGAACAAATCTTAAAAGAGTTTAGAGAACATTTCACATGCAATCTGAAACGGAGGCTAAGAGAAAGAAAAAATCATCTCATTGCAGGTATCTGGAACTTCTTAGCATAAAAGGAAAGTAACTGAGTTACAGAAAAACAAACCGCTTCTCATTATGTGATTTTGGGAATGTCTATAAAACCACAGTTTTGCTGAAGAGTAGCCCCTCTCGCCTTTCAGAAATCTGCTTTTCCTCAGAAGGCCTCTTACACCAAGCTCCAGTGCTTAAAGGGAGGGTTTACGTATGCACAAAAAGCTTTATAGTATTTTTATGTATTAAAATTCTAGCTTGCCTATGCAGCTAAGAGCTAGAGTTGCTATTATTTTTTTATGACTTCTAAGTAGATAACATTTGCTCAAATTCATAAGACACCTGACATCTGCCATGATCCCTAACAAGTTTAATTGCTTGGTCACATTACGGAAACAAGTCACATTTAAACATTGAAGACATTTTGCTCTGACAGGGTAGAGGGGAATTTCTATGCTCACCTACTAAAATGTTTTCTCAAATACTGGAACTTTCTCTCTTTCCCCTAGAAGCAGATAATGTAAAACCTATAATTAATTTTCTTTTAAGTAGTACAAACTTCTTTATTTTTGGTTATAGAGGTCAAAGGTCTTCTAATTTCATGCGTTGTTTGAAGGCAAAATGAGTGGTTGAATGGAAATAGTCGGTTCTCTGACACAAGAAGGTAAGGAAGTAATGAGAACAGAGAAAAGCAGCATAGACAAGACTTCAGCTCACCCCCTGACTGATTTGCCCTTCAAACACCTCCTGTAACCTCAGAAAAGGTAATAAGAGAGCAGCCTGAAGTTGTTTTACGTGCTAAACAGCAGTAGTCAGTGTACTTCCATGTAGATGGATGGATGAAGGGAACCAGAAAGGAAGAGGAAATCTCAGTAAGGGACAATTTGCATTTCTCACTGATCAAAATTGCAAAGGTAGGATTATAAAATCACAGAATAAGCTGAGCTGGAAGGGACACATCAGGATCATTGAGTCCAGCTCCTGGCTCTTTGCAGAGCACCCCAAGAATCACAGCGTATGCCTGAGAGCATTGTCCAAACACTTCTTGAACTCTGTCAGGCTTGGCTGTGACCACTTCCGTGGGGAACCTGTTCCAGTGCCCAATCACCCTCTGGGGGGAAGAACCTTTTCCAATCCAATTTAAACCTCCCGCGACTCAGCTTCATGTCAATTCCTTGAGTCCTGTCACTAGTCACAAGAGTGAGGAGATCTGTACATGCCCCTCCCACTTCCCCTCACGAGGATGTTGAAGACCACAATGAGGTCTCCTCTCAGTCTCTTGTCCAGGCTGAATAGACCAAGTGACCTCAGATGCTCCTCATCAGGCTTCCCCTCCAGACCCTTTACCATCCTTGAAGTCTGGATGAATATACAGTTGTTTGCTGATTGCTTCAGTTAGCTTTCACATGAAAAATATTTGATATTTTTATCAGCTGTCTAAGAGCCACTAATGGCTGCAAATCAAACAAAATGAGAAGTTAATTATTAAAGAGTGTGAAAGATGGAAGAGATCTGTTAGGCTATCTCAGCAAGCCGACAGCTCATCCTGCCTGTACATTTCCAGAACTGTGTCCAATACATTTATAAATGACCAGACAATGGGATTATGTCTGTTCTACATCTGTGAATATGCAGATATAACACCGAGAGCCACACAGGTGCTGTGGCAGCACACCATCAACCACACAGATGAGCTGTGGGAAAGAGCCATTCCTCTGGCCTGTGTATAGTATGGGTTTTGTAATAAACGGGATGGACATTGGGGTCCTGCAGCCTTCCCGAAGGCGTGGCGCGTATCCGGCGATGCCTTGATGCGTTTGGCAGTGAAAACACACACACACACACACACACACACACAAAGGCATACTTAGTCAGAGGCAAAGAGTCAGAGGGGTTCTCCTTTTGGTGTTCCACGAAATAGGTTTATTTCATGAATAGTCAGGGAAGGAGAACTCAGAACAACGGAGGGTTCACAGTTAAATACATGGGGAAATAGGGGTGGAGAGAACAACAGGGACCAATGGGTTGAGGGTCAGGGGGTGGAGAGAAGGCAGGGTAATAGAACTTCAACCAATAAGGGCAAGCGAGGGGAGGAGTAGGGGACAGGGATAAATGGGATGCTGAGTAAGGGAGAACAATCTAGAACAGAACCTTACAAGGGACCAAGGAGTGGCAGGCCTACAGGCCAACCACGCAGGGGGAGATCATGGACCTCAGAACCTTCCCACCAGCAGTCTCCTACTGCACTCGGGCCCTCTGGCCCCACTGGCTCCTCGGTCACTCCTACGGCTGGCCCAAACAACCGCAGCATCCCCTGCTGCAGGCTCAGCCACTGCCACACATGGGAAGAAACATTCTCACCTAATTTCCACCCCATTAATGCAGATAGCAATGAGAGTGATTAGAAATCAAGAGGACTCACATCCAGCAAAGTATTTCACTTCCTGATTTTTCATCACCAGAATTTTTGTATTATTTGCACAGTGCACAGCTTGGCCAACCTGCAGCTACAAGGGCTGTTGCTGACCTTAGGACACAAACCTCAGGCTGAAAAGATTACCGAAAGTGGAGCTTACTTGGAGGTTAGTTACCTTGTGTGGTGTGAAACAGTGCTGGGTGTGTCTACATACACCTAATTCTTTTGTTTCTGAGAGACTTAACACATTGGTCAAAAGTTTCAGGGAATGCCATTGTCCAGATTTTATTCAGCATTTTTGGACACAGCAAAATTTCTTTTTCAGTTTGTCTGTCAGTCTGTCTAAAGGAAGGACAATGGCAACATTGACTTCATCAGCAGAAACAAATTCTGCAACTTCAACAAGACCACATTCTCATACGGGCTAGAAATTATTCAACAGCTTCAAGATGTTCCTACTGTCATTACATTTACCTGTGTGTATTTTAGTTTTTTCTGTGAGTTTACACTGCAAATTCTCATTTGCAAAAAGTAAATTGCATTACCATTCCTTCCCAGGAACAGTGTAGTTGTCATCTTATCAGTAACAGGAAATTGTGGGAAGACAGTAGAGAAGTCAAAATTTAGATGATTTTATCTATATATAGATGGGCAAGTTACAATCAGAGACAGTTAAATCCCCAAGGAGGTGGCTAACTCAGTCTGAAGGTAGCAATTAGAGAAAAGGCAGCTTTCCATGTGGTTGGAATTAGTCTCAAAGAGAATATTCAAAACTTGCCCTATCTTCAAAATTAAGACAAAGTAAAAGGATTGCCTCCTTCCTTTGCAGTTCCCTCCTGTACAATAACCTAATGTACAAGGTTTATCCAAGCAGCTGAAGATCCATTCATTTTACACTCACCAACATTTCCATTTGTGAACTTTCTAGTGCACCTTTCCCACTTTTTCCTATATTTTTTCTTCACAGTGGAGTTCATAGCTGGTTGACCTGTATCATAGCACCAGCTCAAGCTATAAGGTTTTTTTATCCAGAAGCTTTGGAGCGTGGTGTTTGGAAGAGGTTCTTGTCTTTATTTCATTTCATTTTATTTCATTCCAACTCTTTATTCCTATTCTAACTTTGAACTAGGGGGAGTTGGCAGGGAGGGGAAGAAAGGGGAGTGTTTTCATCAATTCAATTAGAGGTGCTCCTCGTAACCAGAACCCAGAACAGTGCTGCTCTGCATTACAACCACACAGATTTCATTTGAAATTAAACACAGGATCAGAGCTTCTCATGTCATTTGCAAATGAAAACCAGGTGTTTCCAAGTCAGAAGTGCCATGCAAACACTGTATCCTATTTTTTCTAAAAAGGTTAAAAAGCTACAAACATCAGAAGAAAATTATCTTGCTAATCAGTCTTTGAAACAAAGAAAATAGAGAAATAAGGACTCTGGGTTTTATCCTTCGTAAATCAGTGTTTGGGAGTAGTCCCTGTCTGCTTAAAAAATGGACATACTTTCTCCTTAGTATAATCCTATTCTGGGAAGTTTCTCTCAAATCTGATTTCAAGAAAAAAATGGTTACAAAGCTCTTCAGTCCTAACAATTTTTCAAGATGTTGCCTAAGTATGTGTACTGGACACCTATGCAACTGAGAGTGGTGTAAGCAAAATTCCCATACCTGGTAGGCAGAACACCAGCCCAGAGCAAAGAAAGTCTAGGTTGCTGTGACTCTTCCCAGAAATGAGGGAAGGGAAAAGTACTTGAAGTACTGTAGCTTCATTCTCTGAATAATATGGAAAAGTGATTTTCGCTTACATCACTTGATAGCAGGCCTCTTAACAAGGTCTAGGGAAATAGTTAAATAGCCACAGTCCCTGTGGATGAAACAGAGAACGTGCATGTAGAACATGAAAACTGAGTTCTGAAAGAGAAATTGGGTTCCTAAGAGCAAACAGGGTCACCCAAATATTGCAGCATGAAAACAACAAAATTGCTGTCTCCTCAATACTAAAGTGATATATCTAGAGGCAAACATACTCCTGAATGGTAATAAATACTGGTTAACCAAGAGCACATTATGAAAGCGGTAAGATTAAACAACAAAGCAAAACAGAGTTTAATGTCTTTAACAGACATTCTTTTGTGATCTAATTACTTGGAGGATCAGACTTCCATGACATTCTATACAGTGCTGATGTTTCAGTGTCCCAGATGACATACTCCGTCTGATACAGTAGAAAGCATAATCTTGGATCCTCTTAATTCATCTAAAAAACTTAACAGTAACAGAATATTCAACTAAAGCTATATGGATGTAAGTCCTTGAACATGAAACAGAAGAACAGGAAATGGTGAACAAAGTTTCACCTGACTACTTCCAGTCTTACAGGTTAGTGGTTATATTGTCCTCTGAATATCAGTTTTCTGATATTTTTTTCTTCTGTTTTCGTATTTTGAAGTCAGCATTCAGTAAGTCAAAGAGCTTTCCTTTATGGCATTCTTATATAGAATTGAACAATTTTAAAGTCCAGGTTGAACCTGATCTAGTGGGTGGCATGCCTGCCCATGGCCAGAGGGTTTGGAACTAGATGATCTTTAAGGTCCTTGCCAACCCAAAGCATTCTATGATTCTGTGATTAAAGGAAGTGGAAATTAATCTGATTAGCAAGAGAACATGATCTTCAGCACTGAATCAGGTATCCTTACTTTTTATCGATGCTGATTTATTCAAATTATTCTCTTCCATTGAAGGACTGCAGCCACAGTTATAGAAGTACTGAAGACTACTCTCCACATCCCAGTCAGCTTTATTCAAAGGTAGATAAGCAACAGGCTAAACGGCTAAGGGATATTTACTATGACGTCATTCACCAAATAGCCATTTTAAATTATGACAAAAGGGCTCCCCAAAAGGAGGAAAATAACGATATTCAGAACAAAGCAGAAGGGGTGCCTCAGAATGCAGAGAACTGCTAATCAGTACATTCCTATGCAGTACCACCAGAAATGAATTTCTCTTTGAACCTTCAGAGTAATTCTGATTCACTTAGGAAGTTGCTACATGACTTTACAGAAACATTTTATTGTATAGAGACCTGGAAAATAAGGTATCAAGCCTATTTTTCTGAACAAGCAGGACATGTTTTCAGAAAAAAAAAAAAAGACAGTATTCCTCCCAATTTGAAGTAATATTTTAATATCAAGGAACAAAAACATACAAACATTGCCCCATTCTATCAAATGGTTTGCCCTTGCCTACACTAAATCTGGTATTTTTAAAGGTCAGATGAATATTTTCTACACTGAAGGAAAACAAGCACTCTTCATAATGAATAAGGTTTGCTACCACTATGAAGGGTACTAAAAACATCTGCACTGATAAAGTACTCCTAAAGGAGGAAAAAAATCTGCATTTTCCCTGTTCTCGTAGAAAAGGCTGCTGTTGAATGCTGCACAAAGTCATTAATATAAACAAAGATCTCCAGAGTTTTCTAGTATTAATTTTCTTCTGTAATTACATGGCCCTCTTCTCAGGAGCATGGTGAAAAGACAGAAAACTACAGGAAAGCACAGAAGTGTTGGGACTGATCCTGCCTCAAAGAAAGATGTAAAGACAGTACACATTTGTCCATGCTTTGTTGCCCTTTCTTCCCCAATTTCAGTTCTCTCTTCTCTCTTCTTTCACTAGATCCAGACTCTTCTCAAATAAATTTAGATTCAATCCCTTCTAAAAATTCTGCTTTGGTTCACAAACAGCTAATTTGTAAGTAAACATGTTGGACATTTCTCTAGAGCCTTCTATGAATACTCCCTATCTACATCCATGAAGAGAAGCATGAAGAAGAATGTGATTTCTGCAAAACCCAAATTCATAACAAATAAATTATTTTTATAACACCACCTCAGGCTGGTTTCTGGATGAGTCAGCAGAAAATGGATTATGAGGTAAAGTGAAAGCCTTTTAAATCTGTCTCAGTACTTGTCGTCGTTTGACCCACTGTGAGACAAAATTGATTGGTTAAAAATAGGTAAAGGACAGTTCTATGAGCCACTTAGTGTTCCTGTGATGTCTCTGTGAAAGGAATGTTATAAAAAAACATCTAGGAAGTGACGCAGGGCTTGCTCTCACTTCCTCTCTTGCTCCCTGGCTCCCTGCTGACCACTAGCAAGGGAGTGGCTCTTCCCCGACCCCCGGGCCAGAGGCCCACGGCCCAGGGGGCCGGCGGGGGCAGCCGGCCTCACTCCTCACCAGTCCTATGCCATTCCGGACCTGAGAGGAGCTGGTTTATTATCATCTGGATCAAGGCCAAGTAGCAAAGCCACCAAGCCGAGAGAAGCCGAGCTGAGCGAAGCTGAGCCAAGCATGCCATGCAGAGAAAAAAAACCCTTTCGAAGGTGTACTTGTGAGATTGAAGAGTGACCTTGCTTTTAAGATAAGGCAGAGAATTTAAGTAGCAGCCAAGAGAGACTTACTCAAAATTTTGGATGGCTGCCAGTGCAGAGCATACGGGGCGGGGAAGGAGCCTTGGGCCCGGGAAAGCAAGCCTCATTACAGCTGCATTATCTAGTGGGAGCATGTAAATTGTTATAAATACTTTTGTAGGCATTTTCTGCAAATATTAACATCTTCTCTAAGCTAGAGAGAAAGGAAAGCAGTCACGTGAAAGACTAAATATGGAGTCCAGTACCCCAAACAGAAGAGAAGACAAGGAGTGGCAGGAAGTGCCAGGGAAGCCATCTTTACCAGCACTGAGATTCATCTTTTTTCTGTGAGCTGTGCTGTGTGATCTGAAATAATACCAAACTAAACATCTTTTTAAATCACACTTTCGACGTGGGAGAGTTTAAAAAATTCGACAGCCTAAAATAAGAACATTTTTATGTTGTGTACAGATGAAATTTGCAGCCTTTGCAGCCTTTGGAGATTATGAGTAAAGCAGGAGCCTGTACCTGAGTGCCTTTAGTCTGGAATAACTTACTCTTAAAATGTTTAACCCCATCAGACTTTTCTTGTGACCCACAAACTGCGGAGTGTATTGTGGAAGAGAGGATACACCACTGCAGAAAACCTGGGCGGGCTGTGGTGTTTCTGGAACGTTTGAAACCATGCTGAAGACACTTCTTAGGGAACTGTCTTCCGTGGGATGGATCCCAGTACACTACAGAAAGAACTGTCTTTATCCCACAGAGTGGCAATAAGAACTCTTAATCATAAGATCAGAATCTCATGTTTATGTCCTTTGCGTGATCAGTGAGAGCGATTGGAATGTATTGGGAGGAGAATGATATTTGTATATTATGTCTTAATATTTTCATTATTTTTTATTCTTTTTATTCTTAGTAGAGTTAGTAAATAAATTATTTAATCATTTTTCAAGTATGCAGCCTGTTTTTGCTGTCTCCTCTCCTCTGAAGAACTAAGCATGGGGATCTGGAGTTTGCCTCCAGGTTAACCCTTGACAGTACTGGATACAGGTTGAATAAATTAAGTACCTTGAGTAAAGGCATGTGATAAAACCCCCAATCTAGATCCTAAGTGCATTACCACTTAAGTCATGTGGCACTTTCTGAACCACACTTGAAATATTTTACTTCAGTGGATTGAAGCACTGCTTAAACCATTTTGGCTCTTTGTTGTGGTGGGTTGTTCAGACATATTTCCAGAGCAGCCCAGACATGCCTGCTTCTTTTAACGATTGTGGCTTATTTGGACAATTCTGTTTGTTTCTGTGCATCTCTGTGAGGGTCTGACCTACAACACCTAATAGTATCAACAGGAAAACACCTCTGCCTTTAACAGTAGGGATTAGATCATGCTAGGCAGCTGTGCTTCCCTTTTGTGACCATAGTACTGCCTTAAGTGTATTTCTGCAGTTGACAAACGTTATTTTTCTTTGTATATCAAGGATCAAGAATTGGTCTATAATGATGTACTGCAGGTACCAACAAACAATTATTCTTCATGCCACAGGATAAATGCCTAGCTTTCACAAGCACCCTCACGACTTGAAACTCTGCAACGAAGCCAAACAATAGTTTTTTATTTCAACTTTAATACAGTCAGTTCTACTGGAGGGGAGACAGAGCTGTCATCTATTTAGGTAATCTTAAATTTCAAGGATAACTTTATATATCATGTAATAATGTAATATATGTTGGGACCAAACACATGCACATCAAGTAAAATTTTCATCTAGAGTAAGCCATGGTAGCATTATTGACTTCAATAGAGTGTTTTACTTTCACAATCTTCTGAACTGGTCCAGGAGTGGTAGTTTTAAACGCAGACACATCAAGGTTCATGTTAAGACTGCTGGCAAATTCAAAGGGGCTCTGGATCTATTCTATCATATGCTGATATCAGAGACCTGAGACGGGGTGAATTTTGCATTGTCATCTCTTGCAGCCCCTAAAACCTAGAAAAGTGGTGAGCCTTACCCTCCAGACATCTGCCCCGCTTCCTGTTCATGTCCTGACTTTTCTTGTCCTTTTACTTCTCCTTCAGGCAAAAAATAATCATGTTTCTCATCTATAGGTAGCAAAGGTTTGTTTCCAAGGCTGAAAAGTTGTCAGCTGCCTCTGATGAAGAATGACTCTATCAGATAATAACACAGGCCTTCTCACTTGCACAAACTCTCAGAATAATCTTATTGAGAAAAAAAACCTGATCATACTAAGCCAATGAGAGTTTTATCAGTTTTATTAGGGTGAAGACTCAGTAGTATCTGTTCTCTATATTTATCCCATAATTGAAAATTAATTTTCTGTAAGCAGCAAAATTGATGTTTCTTTCCGCAGAAGGGAAATAATCCATCCTATTTAAAATTGCATAATATCTTGTTGTTTGGACAACAAGGACAGCAGTGTTTGCTGGTATTTTCAAGCATTTGTGCTAAAAGAGGATCTTTGTCTGAGTGGTAGGGAAAAGTTCAATACAAAAATCATGGTATTCCATTAGCCAGAGCAGATTTGGAAAACTCATTTCTTAACTGGGTTACACTTCCTCAACAGTCAGAACAATGTTAGACTAGCAATCACTGAGAACTCTAAAAGGATCTGTTCAAAGCTTTGCAAGGCAAATTTTTCAAAAAGTATTAAAATGTTCATACCAGGGAGAATATCCTGAATTCTAACAGTAGATATATAAAGATGAGGTAAAATGCAGAGGACTTTACAGCTTCTGGAAACAGGACAATCCGTAACTACAACAGTCAGGAAGAACTTACCGCAGAGGTGATAATTCCAATAAAAAAACTATATTTGATATTTCTTCTCATACTGATCGATTTTGAAAACTATTTACTGCATTACATTAACCACAGCATAACTATTACTATTCTACAATTAATCAGTAGGAAATTTACCACTGGCTTCAAAGAATGAGAAACGCTGTCATTCAGAGCCATATCAAAAAGCAAGTGAAAGACATTTAGAAAAGCAATTAAATTATTTTTAGCAAAATACTATAATAGAATGGAATGAAATGGAATACAATACCGTAGAATAGAATAGGTGCAGTTGGAAGAGACACAACAACAATCATCCAGCCCAACTGCCTGATCCTTTCAGGGATGACAAAAACCTTCAGAGGGTGTTGTCCAAATGTCTCTTAAACACTGACATGCCTGGGTCTGGCCCCCTTCTGTCCGGGAAGCCTGTTACAGTATTTCACCACCCTCTCAGAAATGTTTCCTAATATCAAGTCTATGGTAAAGCTTTGAACCATTTCTATGCATTCTGTCGCTGGGTACCAGGGAAAAGAGCTCAGCACCTCCCTCTGCCTCTCCTCAGGAACCAGAAGAGAGCAATGAGGTCACCAATCAGCCCCCTTTTTTTCCAAACCAGGCAAAGCCAGAGCCTTTAGCTGCTCCCTATAGGTCACACAATACTAATTCCCATTTAGAGAAAGTTAGCTCATAATCAAATTCTTTTCCTAGGAAATAATATACACATTTTATAGAGTAAACTTCATTATGAGTTCAGATTAGCCACTTGCTACAAATTCCTCACTGCTGTAAGCAGTGAGTTTCCACTGAAGCTTTTTATGATTGAAGAAACTTTTCAACTAATTTGACTTCAGCCTTGAGAGTTGGTAAGTCACCGGTGAGTCACATTTCAAATTCCAGGAGAAGTATCTTGCTATGGAATCAAGTGAGAAATTTGTGAGCTTTTAATTTTAGAATGATGCTGATACAAATTATAAAGACTTGTCTTTTCTGTAGACTTCCCCTCCTCAGGACTGTTAACATGGCTCAAACATACTAATACCTTCAGCACAGAAAACACATCTCATCTTTAAGGTGAAGAGTCCTCTGCTGGCCAGACAGCATGCAAACATTCACATGCTGTGCTTTTGGCTCCAGCAGCCCCACTCATTGGCACTCAGTTGACATCAGTATCAACACAGAGAGGTTTATAACCAGACAGAGGAAAAGCTGGAATACTTTGTCCTCCATATTCAACAGGAAGTGCTCTAATTTCTCCTATACACTTCGAATAGCCCTTCTCCTGTTTCATCCTTTTCAGGAACACTAACATATGAGAGATGACAACAGCATTTTCTGCAGCCTAACAACACCCTATTGTGTAACAGCTGTACCTGCTAGAAATCAAGATCCTGCAGGTCAAAGTTTTACCGCATAACTTTCTGGCAGCACAGGATCATTCCAACCACCATTATCAAAAGAAATATTTTCAGGTCTTTTTAGGTCACTTGTGACTGGAGGCTACAACAGGGTGTATGTCAGCCATCAGTACACTTGATAAAAAGTTTGAAGAGCCAGGGATTTCACCCCTTCTCTGACAGCACCCACAGGCCACAGTGTGAAGTCTCCCTCTCCACTGTTATCTTTAAAGGCAGGACGCCACTGATTCTGTCTGCCTTGAGAGGAGAAACAGCTGAGGTGCTACATACCCTCAAGAGGACATGGGTTGACCAGGCTTGTAGTACACTGTTTCAGAGAGAGCTGCTAAAGGAGTGTCAGATTATTGCAGATTAATTCACTGAAGAAGTATATCCATTGTCATGGTTTGGACAAACTTAGGAGGAAGACTCGAAGGGTCTCCTCTGCAAAAGATAGAGGTTCTAAAGCTCCCTTCCTCCCCCCAGTAAGAATTTCTCAGAGGAAAGTGAAAAAAACCTGTTTATTTAACAAAATCCAGCTGCTGGGGGGGTGTGGGTGTGTGCATGCAGGCACCAGGGGAAAGGAAAATAAAAAAATGAATAATGTTAGATAATAAACCTCTTGTGGTGAAGACAACCTGGATGAATTCAGAGTCCTTTGTTTCCTGGGTGTAGTTTTCTGCTGTGTCTCTCTCCAGGCCTAGGATGTAGGCCCCAGAGTTCAGTGGTCTGTTGTAAAGATCCAAAGAAAGAAAGAAAAAAAAAAAACCACTATCCCAGAAAAAAAAACTGCCTTCTTTCCGTTCCTCAGGCAGAGGAGGGAAAAAGCCAAAAGTAAGTTTTAACTCCCTCTGATATGAGTCAAAACAGTGCCGAAAATTCACAGGAAAAAAGGTAAAAGTAAAAAAAGTGTTCCCTTTGCCTCCAGCTATAGAAAACGACTGCCGAGAGCTCTCTCCTGAGACCCACAACATAGCTAGTGATAAGAACCACGAAGGTAAACACCTTCAAAGAAAACCAAAACACAGTGCCTGGCTTCTCAAGCCAGCTTAAAGACACAGAGTTAATATCTTTGCATTAAGCAGGTGATTGAGATGTATAGCATCATAAAGTCACCCCAAGACATCCATTTATAGATCACTCCCCCGCTAATCTTCAACACTGGGCCCAGTCCTAGTAACCATGGACTACTTACATGGGTAAGTCTCCATGTGCAACTCTTTATCCCAGTTCCCAAACATGGAACGATGGGGAAGGAAAGACGAGGCAGTTCTTCAGCTGTCAGCCAAAAATCTGGACTTTTAGGAAAATGATAGATATAACTTAGCTTTTCTAGTGATACTTCCATCTTAAGATGCTCTAAGGGAAGAAAAAAGATAATGTTAAGCAAAAGAATCTGAGAAAATCTTCAGAAACTTCAAGCAATGTTTTGGCGGAACCATGGCTCCAGAGATTGGTGAATAGACAGATTCAGTGCAGGTTACTGTGGGTTCCTTGCTATCTCTGATCCTTAAACTCAAAATTGCATGCTGTTTTATGTCCATTTATGTCTGCCTACTTTTTCCACACTTGGAATATCCCTTTGTCTCACAAAGAGTATTTCCTCCCAGCCTCATCGCACATCAGCACAAGAAAGAAAATCTACACAGACAACAGAATGGTGGAAGAATGTCTTTGACACCTTGTACTCTGTTACTGCCCAGTTGAGACAGGAGAAACCCAGCATTGTCACATGGATGTGAGTTAAATGACATGGCTTTGCCTCCAATGTTCAGAAAGCAGGATCGCTAGAAGCAGGTGAGAAAATCACAAACGTCAAGAAATGAGATCCAAAAATAACTTGCTATGGGGAGTCATCCACAGGGGACTCCATCACACATTTAGTCATGGACATAAGGTATGGGATAAAGGAAAATCAGCTGACAGGCAGTGTAGCAGCAGAATAAGTATCCAGACAGTAAGTTTTAGTAAAGTCAAACAGTAATTCTCTAGGTCTCACCTCACAAGTTTTAATTGTATATCCTTCCAAAGTTATCTTGCATGGTGTTTGTTGGAAATATTTCTCTCTGTACTCATCAGCACAAGTGTCAAGCACCACCCCACAGTATCTGACTCTCAATCAACATAAAACCTATTAAGCAGAATGATTTTTGCTTAATAAGTGTATGTTTGAGTGGTTTCTGCAACATATGTCACTCTAAGCCACCAGAAGTATGAAAATTCTTTACTCCTTGTCCTCTGGACTTTATTTTCCCTAAAAAGAGAAAAGGAGACCAGGTTTTCATATGATTGCCTGAGATATAAAGTGCTAGGAGTTCATGCAAAATAGGATGCATATGTTCCATACTGTAAGACGAAGGAAAGTCTTTGTGACTCCAAGATAAACTGTTGACAGGTCTGTGGGTTGCAAATGTAATATACTATTTAATCCATCCAAGACTTTTTCCACATATTTATGAGTGTCTTAAGGGAAGAGGAACACAAAGCAGCAATTTCTCATCTAATAAAGAAATCCTGGAGGTGTCATCTACCCAAACCCAGGTCATCACAAGGAAACCTATGAGAAGAACATATATGGAGAAAGGCAGGGTCAAGAGAGCAGGACTGGGACTCCTACAAATTGGTATTTCTCACAAGGTCCTGTCATCTAAAAGTCTAGGAAATGAAAAGTGTTAGATCCCTTATCATGCATACTCCTCTTAAATGCAATTAGAGAGTAAGAGAACAGCAGTTTGCACAACATGCTGTGGTGTCTCTACTTGAGTCTTCAATTCTACTTTCACATATTCAGATTTATCTTTTCTCCTTAGATCAGTTCCATTTTTTTTCTCCTGACAAGTCCAAGTCCTACACCTTTCAAATCTCTTTATTCCTTGTCATCTTGCAAAGGTATTTTTTATGTGAAGCTGGATCTCTAGCCCTAGTATTCCACTCCAAAACTTAGAAAATTAATTTTGCCTCTCTTCTGCTATTATTTTCCAACAGTCTCTCTCACTCTGGACATACACACAGATGTTTGTGTATGTTTGCTATAGCCTTGGTATTCAAAGCATCTTCCTTTCTTCTCTGGTCTCAATAGCAGGGTCAGAGCCATGAGAAACCTCCTCAATATATCTTCCACAGCTCCAGCTGCAGTTGCAGTTGTTAAGAGTCTGTTGAGGACAGAAGGATTAGTTTTGACTAAAGGAATAGTATTAGGGCATGGATAAGCCCACTAGACTTCCTGTGACAAAGCTTCCCCTAGTTCTAAAGCCTCCATTCTATAAAAGTTAACTTCATTCTCAAGGTCACAGCAGTGTTATCCCAAGACTGATTTCTGTTTTTTAACATGGATAGGACTTAAAATTTCTCCTTTTGCAATTTCTCCTTTCATCCTGTTTTCAGGCTTTGGCCCGTGCTAAGGCTGAGGCCAAATAAACTTCCCTGTGGGAACAGGTCTAGTTCTTCTCTCTTCTCCAGTACCCTGAACTGGGCTTCCTAAAACTTCCTTGTTCCCAAGCAAAGTTTAAACTTGGAGTTTTATCTCAGAGCATTGGACCAAACTGTTAATCAAAGCAGTCTTCCAAATCTGTGGTCCACCAGGGAAGAACACAGAGGAAACTTCACCAAATGCTTCAGTCACATAAATTATGTCATAGGTATAAGGATGGAACAATCTTCTTCCCAATATATTGGCCCCAATATGCTGTATGCTATGAGTACTTTTCAGTGTCTTGATTCTCTGCAAATGTAGGGATTAGTGAGAAAGAGGTAATGAGGCAAGCCAAGAGCTTTCCCATATGGTCTTCCAACAAAGTCCTGCTGCTCTTTGGCCTTTAGGTGCAAGAAAGCAAATTAACTGCAAGTTTCTTTCTAAGTCTGAATTTCTTACTTTTTATCGTTTGAAGGCCAACTTCAAGGGTATTTTTGAAATACTAGGAAAACAGGAAATTGTACAGCATAAATTGCAGAGAAGAGACGAAAAGAAATGAAAATTATTATGAGACATTTCCAGAGCCCACAGATTACCAACAGAATAACCCATACTGGCGATATTGGCTGTGTCAATGGGAGTAGACATTTTCAGAAAACGAAGCAGCCTAAAGCACAAACAGGTTTTAGCTAAGACAACCTTGATTTTACAATCACAACAGCTTGTGAGTTTTATGAGACAAAACGAAAATCCTTTTAAGACACACTTTTCACATCTGGAAGAGCAAGCAAATCAGTTTTGAGTAATTTTGGGATTAATAAATTATCCAGACATGCAAAATACTTGCACTGCTGAATAATCAGGGACCCAAAGAATCAAAGCTGCTGTTTAACACAGATTCATATTTACAACAAATACCGGGGACAGAGGTAAGAGAAGTAGAAGAGATACTGTCCATTAGGGACTTTATCCAACAGAGAAGTCAAACATAAAAGTAGAGCACACTTGCCATAGATAATAATAAAAAGAACAGCCAAATTCTTTCTTTCCGTCGACACACTTTTCTTTTGTAAAGCAAATTAACAAATAAAATATTACTAGAAACGGAACCTAAAATATTACTAAAAACTAACCAGAATGAATGTGTTTTCCAGAGGAAAAAAATAGTTTGGATCATCAGTAACAACAATATTTAAAGGGTCAACATTTACTTTTCACCAGATCATAATCTTTACCTAATTTGTTCCCACTGCCTTGTTTACCAACACGGAAACAGAACACTGAATTTCTGTAAGAACTGGAATAGCCTCTGTTTGCCACTGATGTTGTTGCTATCTTCTCGCCTAATGGTCACAGGTTTGCTATTTCAAACCTTGAGTTGTTCTCTGGTCATAATGCAGAGTAACATTTGCATAGCCTCCAAAGGAATTTTAGCATGGTTAAGAGTTGTGCAAATATACTTTCAGGCTCTTATTCTTCCACTTATGTGGGAGGGAAAAAAAAAGTTTTAATCTTTGTTTCCTGTCTCACTGACCCAGTTCTGAAACTGCTCATGCTTTTGCATTTGGACAACAACCTCTACAGCTAGATTAAAGAGCTCCATTATTTTCTGTGGACAGGAGATTAGGCTCTTAAGGCTGGTCTTTAGGTTTGCTGAGCCAGCGTTACTCTCTGGTTCTCAATGTCACCCGTAAGTTCTCTGCATACATTTCAGCATAAGCCTATGACTGGAGAATTAGGGATCACTGTCCTGTAACAACTTGACACTGCTGCCTCTTGCCTGGCAGTCCTCTGATAAAAGCTGAAAATGAACCCAGATAGTCCCTTCCTCGTCTCACACAGCACGGAGTAGCAGCTGCTGGGCGAGTTATCTGTCATGCCCCTGAGATAACATCCCAGCCCATGCCATGGCAGCGGCATGCCGGAGCAGGAAGCAGGTGGCATATTTCTACAGGAAGCACTGGTGCATTGGCAAGTGCATTGCAGACAGCAAGTCTGATCATCCCAAGCATGTGGCCACAATTCCAGGCCCCTCAACCACCACTTAAAGAGGCTGCGCTATTCCTGCAGGTGTTCCTGGGCAACAGCTTGGAAAGCAAGTGTTCTGCCATATGGGCCTCTGGGCAGGGAGCCACCACTGAAGATACATTTGGCATGTAGGCCTGCTCCTGGGGAAGAGATTAAAATATTCTGCTGTGAGAGATGAGGGAAGATGAGATTCCCACATGGAGCCTCCTTCACTGGAGATATTCAACAACTGTCTGGATGCATTTTGTGCAATGTGCTTTACGAGACCTTGCTTGAGCAGGGAGGTTGGACCAGATGACCCACTGTGGTCCCTTCCAACCTGACCCATTCTGGGATTCTGTGATTCTGTGACAGGCCAGTAGCAGCAGATTGCAGGCAAGTGTTGAGAATCAAATCTGATTTCCAGGATGACAGCTGCAAAAGACTGCTACAACACTGGAAACTGAATTATCATGAATGTGAGTCCCACAGGACATTACACCTGAGAGGTGGCTGAGGGAGAGTAAAATGATTCAGTTCACACACTCAAAAGTCTATATTTCACCATTCCTGCAGGAATCCACATGAACACAGTTTCTGTCCTTTCAGCTGCATACAGGAGGCCATCAGTGGGGACTAGAGGGCAAATGTTTGTGACGCAGCCAAGATAGCAGACACATTTGAAAAAAGGATTTTAGGGGGGGTGGAAATCATAAAATATAGTAAGTAATAAATAGTTTGATCATAAATTAAAAAAGAAAATGAAATAGATTTCTTCATGAACACCTTTACAGTAACAGTAAAGGAGTAGTATCCTTAAGTGTGCTTGAGTTACACCATGCATTTGTCTCTCTGCCCTGCTGTACTGTGTAATGATTTCCTTCTAAATATAGGAACTTTCTTCCATAATGGCATGACTTAATCCACAATGGGAACTGTCTTCTTAACTTTTATCCAGAAATAAGATTATAGCTGCATTCTAAATAGCAACAATCACAGTGGAATAAGCTAAAATTTCTACATAGGCATGAGACTGCAAATATTTATGAAATAGAGGAATTAAGCAGAAGAGAGGAACAAATGAATGATTTTCACTTAGAATCAGAAACGCTGTGGTTCTAAAGCAAAATTCTTTTTAAAAATTAAGCTCCATACCATTTCATTGTACGGCATGATACGCCAAAAGAAAACCAATCTTAATTATTTACACCATGTTTCATGATGTTCTAGGTATATTTACAGCATACATACTAAACTGCCCTGCAGAAAAGATCTGGCAACTTGGAATTTTGGCAAGAAAGACAAATTTAGTTAGGCCTAGACACAGATTGTTTTGAGATTTTAAATAATACATAAGCTTCTCACATTCCTGAAGTCACTGAGTACATTAGTTACAGCTTGCTGTCTATAAGCAAAAAACCATGTCACTGACCCCTTAAATTGACTGTCACTAATTAAATTAATTACTAACTGCAAATGCAGGTATGCAGTTCCTGTAGGACTTTCTTTATTACCCAGCTTATCTGTTTTCATCAAGACTTCAGTGTGCTCAACATCAACAACATAGTTAGGCAAGAATTCTGTGAAACAGCATCCAGAAGAATGACACATAGACCAGCTGTGAGACACAGAGCTATCTCATTGAATCCACTCCCCTGGTTAACAAACCAGTTGATCTCTTTCCTGGAAAGACTGACAGCATTTGGAAAAAAATAACAATGAATACAGATACTGCAACCTTTGAATATCATTCTCAAGCCAAAGAGATGCTACCAACTTCATGTCACAGGAACTTCATTTGTGGTACCATTTTACAGTCACTCTGTCATATGGGTTTTAAAAACTCCACATCAACTGTAAAAAGACTTTGTAATGTTATGTAGTGCAAGCACTGAATCAGTACAAGCTGTGGTGGATGAAGAAGAAACAAACAGTAGGCAACAGCAAGCAATGTAAGTCTGTCTTTCAAGTATCTCATAGCAGCCTGGGTGCAGTCAACCAGGCACGTTGCTTCAGACACTGATTGGTGAGGTGGCAGGAGATCAGCCTGGCCATCCTGCTCTACCTGCCTGCAGGAATCCCCACTGCTGAGTGGGAGCATCACTCTTGGGGTGTACAGCAAGGGAAAGCAGTTGCTGAGACATCAGAAGTCTTTTGGGTTGCTAGTTATTAAGAAGACATCATAGAAACAGTGGGGTTAAAAGGGGGACCTCCTGATGACTCCAGATGTGCAAGTAAAGTGAACATAAAAAGTCTCCCTGCTCAGTGTTACACAACTTTTTCAGATGTAAAGGACAAACCACTATTTGGAACAACTTGTGTCATTGCTAAGGGCAAATAGCAAGAATTCAGATACAAGACAAAATGCAGTGAAGTGATACTGACAAAATAAGACAATACTGGCATCCAGCAGAGTTTAAAAGATGTCATGCTTGGGGTTTTTTTTGTGATTTTTTTTCTTTGTTTGTTTGATTGGTTTGGCTTTTTTTTTTTTTTCTGTAAAGAAGTGTTTCCTTTTGAAACAGATTGTTGGTGCATCTCCCATATTTTTTCAACTAAGACCACAGTAAAGACTGTGATTTATTCCTAAAGAAAAATGCAGAAAGTTTTATTTCACCTCTTCCTGATTCAGTTTTGGCACTCAATAAGGTCGTTTGTTGAAGCAAGAAATAAAAAGATGCAGGAACATTTCAGTCCAGTAGAGTGTATGCTTTACCAAGAGCTAGGCAGCAGAGGTCTCAAATCCTGCTGATTCTGTCCAGGCTCCCATACCACGATATCAGGGTTTCTGCAGTAAATCCCTTCATGTTACAAAAAGCAGTTCAAAGCCTACCTCTCCTCAGATAAAGGGGCAGTCAAAAGAATAAGGAAATTAAATCTTATGAGGACACTAAGAGTAGTGTGGGGGAAATAGAAAGGAACAGGCACAGCCTTGTTTATGAAGGACTTATATAGCAAAGAGTTGCAATGTTAAGCAGGCAACACAGCTGGGCAAACTGCACAGCTTTTAAGCAGAAATCTAGGAGTCATTAGAATAGTGTATGGATTGGGCACAGGAAAACACTTTTGGAGAAACTTGCTAGCAACAGTAATTCTGAAAAACAGCTTTCCTTTGGTCCACACCAAATGTAGGTTGAGCAGTCTTGGGCATACATGCACAAGCTCCATGGAAGACTGAACTTCCTCTGCTGTCTGTGCTGCCACTTTGACCTAGGACTGCAGGAAGGCAGCTCATTCAAGGTGATGCTTTGCTTTCTCTGGTATGGTGGGCAGCTGAAGTGGCAGATCTGTGGGTTTTGTGATAGGGACTTCTCCATCCAACCCCAGAATCATCTTTTGGTTGCTACAGACCTGCGCCAGGCTTCACCAATCAACAGGGTAACTGTACAAGCTTCTGCAGATCATGACCAGCATAATGGGTTTCTGCTGTAAATTTCTTTTCATTTATTTTTAACAATTTTGCCCCAAATTTTGGCTTTTTAGATATCTATCTCAAAGTAAACCTCCCAACAATGTATTGGTTTGAAATTCCAATCCCTCAATATATTTCAGCTTATTCACAAATGTAAACACATACATCATTCAACTGGAGTCTTTACTGAAGCAGAAATGCAATTAAATTTGAAAACTCACAAAAAAAGAAACACTGTACACTTCACTAATGTTCCTAACCACAGTTGTCAAATTCTAAAATAGCCAGGTCTTACAGCAAACCGAAGTAAAACCAGAAGCAATTATCACTTTATTCTGCCTGACAAAACAGTGTAAAACTGGAAAGTTCTGTTGGGTTAGAGAACGATGGGAGAGCACGGTTTACAAGATGAGGCTTGTTAGAGCTTGAAACATCCCCCTCTATCTACTCAGATGTTTTAGAAGCACTTGTAAGCTGGCTTGCATTTGACTCAGCTCAGTCACATACAGTGTTCCAATTTATTTCCATAAGAAAGGATACAATAACCCCCAAGTACATTGCAGGAAACAAGCTTATACTTAGGCCTCTGTTACAGTAGATAATGGGCAGATCATAACACCCACTTCATCAATGACTGTTTTATCTCTTCCTTTTTCTTAACTACAGGAGTCACGCCTTCTACAGACAGAGATAAGTTTTTTTTTTTAAAACTGGATAAATAACAGAATAAAGTAATTTTTTACACATTTCACCAGTTTTCAGGATTATAAATTCCACTATGGTCAATATAATTCAAACACGAGACCAGATGTCTTCATGTTTAAAATACATTCTTTTGGCACAGCTTGTCAATACACAGTCAGTCTTGGAAAATCTGATAAGGAATGTTTTCGTGTAAGTGTACCCTGGTGTCTTTGTTAGCCCAGGCCATCTGAAACCTTGCAGTTTTAAATTAAGTACCCAAAGGTCCATTCTGTTCACCATATCCTAATACACTATCTCGCTCCTTTTACAGAATCACAGAATCGATAAAGAAAAGATCTCTAAGATCATTGAGTCCAACCCTTAATCTGCCATCTTCTCCACTAAACCCCCAAGTACCACATCTACATGTCTTTTACATACTTCTAGGGATGGTGACTCAATCATTTCCCTGTTCCAAGCCTGTTCCAATGCGTGACTACCCTTTCAGTGATGAAATTTTCCCTAATAGCCAAGCTAAACCTCCCCTGATGCAGACTGAGCCCATTTCCTGTTGCCATGTCATTTGTTACCTGGGAGAAGATGCCGAACCCCACCTCACTACAGTCTCCTTTCAGGCAGGTGTAGAGAGCTGTAAGGTTTCACTTGAGCCTACTTTTCTCCAGGCTAAACATGTTCAGCTCCCTCAACTGTTCCTCATAGGACTTGTGCTCCAGACCCTTCCTCAGCTCCATTGTCCTGCTCTGGACTTGCTCCAGGCACCTCAACATCTGTCTTGTAGTGAGGGGCCCAGAACTGGACACAGGAAGTGTGGCCTCACCAGTGCCAAGTACAGGGGGATGGTCACTGCCCTGATACTGCTGGCCACACTATGGCTGATACAGGCCAGGATGCCCTTGGCCTTCTTGGCCACCTGGGCACACGCTGGCTCATGTTCAGCCGCTGTTGACTAGCACCCCGAGGTCCTTTTTGCTGGGCAGCTTTCCAGCAGCATTCCTCCAGCCTGCAGCTCTGTTGTGACCCAAGGGCAGAACCTGGTACCTGGCCTTGTTGAACCTTATACAATTGGCCTTTGCCCATGAATCCAGCCTATCCAGATCCCTCTGCAGAGCCTTCCTGCCCTACAGCAGATCAACGTGCTGTCATCTGCAAACTGACTGAGAGTGCACTCAATTCCTTCATCCAGATCACCGAGCAAGATATTAAACAGGACTGAGCCAAAACTGAATCCTGGGGAACACTACTTACGACCGTCCTCCAACTGGCGGGCAATGGAGTTGTGGTGGGCTGGGCCATCGAGCCAGTTTTTTGACCAGTGAAGAGTGTACCTGTGCAAGCCATAAGCAGCCAATTTCTCCAGCAGAATGGTGTGGGAGACAGCAGTGTCAAAGGCTTTACTAAACAGAAAACATCCGCAGCATTTCTGTCATCCACTAAACAGGTCAACTTGTCATAGAAGGAGATCAGGTTGGTTTAGCATGACCTGCCTTTCCTAAACCCACGCTGGCTGGGCCTGATGCCCTGGTAGTCCTGCATGTGCCACGTGATGGGACTCAGGATGATCTGCTTCATGACCGTCCCCACCAGCGAGACCAGACTGACAGGCCTGTAGTTTTCCAGATTCTCCTTCCCACCCTTCTTGCAGATGGGCATCACACTGGCCAGCCTCTGGTTGTCTGGGACCCTGGTTAGCCCTGGTTAGCCAGGACTGCTGCTAAATTATTGAAAGAGGCTTGGTGAACTCTTGTGCCAGCTTTTTTTATTAAGCAGGTGCTTAACAAAATGGTTTAACTGCTATGTTGCTTTCACTTTTTCAGGGAGACAGGGCTGATAGCAGCACAGGAAGAACAATAATATCTTCAGCTGGGTAAAAGAAGAGCACTGCTAGAAACTTCCCAAAGTCAGGCTGGGTGCAACTCTGGATGACAAGTGAATATGACCCCATAGCATGTCGCTCACTAAATTCTACATTTCAGTCCTCAGAGGTGAGAAGGAGCCTCAGCTCATGCTCAGCATGGGCTTTAATAAGGCTTCTAGTGTCCTGGAGTCCTAGGGAGAAAGCTTGAGGACCATTACCTCATTGTCTGATTGAGCAGGCATCTCTGCAGTTTTCACACCTTCTTATATAGTTAAGCACTGATTCATTATCCTTCCTTACTTCCTCCAAATGAGTTTTGCAATGAGTTCAAACTGACATAACACTAATGGGCAAAGAAAAATTCCTGAACTTAGAGAGAAAAGAAACATGGATAGGACTGGGAAAACTAGATTTTAACAAGATGGGCTGAGTGGCTTAAGTGGATCTGATAATAACAAATGTAGCAGTTTGTTTCTTAGATTCAGACATTCAAATACAGTTTTGTCTTATATGCTTGTATATTCATTACAAAAGCTCAGAAAGGGATCTTTTCTTAGAAAGATGTAGTTAACACAAGGGTTCAAGAAACCAGTGTTTTCAGAGGAACACATATTACTTTGAGATTGGTTCAGCTGGTTAAGCATGTTGCTAATAAAGCTGAGGTTGTGGGTTTGATCCCTATATGGGCCATTGACTTAACAGCTGGACTTGATGATCCTTGTGGGTCCCTTCCAACCCAGAATATTCTATGATTCTACTGCTGCCTCAGGAAATGGCCATGTTCCACACAGGCCTATCAGTCTGAGACATTCCTTTTATGCCTGCCTTCCTGGTAAAGAGTATGAAAACGAAGAGCAAGCAATGGACCTACTGCAGAAGGAAAGCATATATATAAAACACATGACCATGCATGACTTCCCTTTAATGCCCATAAGAGTTCTACTTGCAGAAGCTCAGACTATCAACCCTAACCTACCCTTTAGTGTGACACAGTTGTCAAAATGCTCACACACAAGAAAGTCACTGTATTTTCCAACTTTAGTTGTGGAGATTTTTCTAAGTAAACTGGGATGTATGAATAAAACAACTGTTGAAATATATACCCCCATGGACACATGCATGTCTAATGCATGTAGGGAGTGAAGACATTTTCTAGACATTGTTAGCAGACTAACTGAACATGAAACCTTAACTTTCTGAAAAACCTTTCTGAACAGATTCAAAGCAGCATCTTAATTAGAGGTGCTTTTGCCCTGTGATGCCCAAGGCAACAGACTGCATCCTGCCTAGCACAGCAGGAACTGAAACCTGACATTATCTAACAGCTACTTACCAGCCCATTTAAAATGACCTGACACAGTTAACTTGACCTACACAGACCTACAGTCAATAAAATTGGAATACCTTTTACCCTTAAATACAGAACAAGCAACCAGCAAATGCTGTAATTCTGTTCTGCACTGCAGTCATGGGTCAATATCTACCAAAGAAAGGCATTTTAAAGTGTTTTGCTGAATGATTTCTGGAATATGCTGTCCAGAATCGACTTTAACATTTTTGAAAGTAAAAAATCGCACAAGAAATTTAGCTGAAATTCACATGTTCATGAATGACATTCTAGGAAGCTATTGTCACATACTTAATTCTAACAAACTGTACAATGAGCTCTTTTGTACAAAGTTTAGTCACACTTAAAACTGTTGCACTTCATTCCAACAGCATCTAGTAAAATACACAAATAACATAATTCTCAAGAGAGTTTCCTTCTCTTTTGTCTAGTCAGGCAGACAGCAGACTCTCTATATTTCAAGCATATTAGCTAACTTCCAAGGAGAAGCTTAGTAATGTATACAGTTCTTTATATTTTACATTCTTCTTACATCTCTAGTGATCAGGCTTTGGCAAAAGAGAATGAACCTTTTAAGACAGACAATGAAATCTTTGCTTCAACCTGGCATAGAAGATTTCCTAACTTTGTTTTCCTAGGATTAATACTGCTAATCTTTAAAGTGAAATACAAGGAGCACTACATGCTTCTGTACCTAAAATTACTCATATTAGTCACATCTCTGAAGTTATGTAACAACTGAGAGTGTGTTGTAATAAAATTCAAGCAATGCTGAAGGACTATAAAGTCAGAACCCATTTGTTGTGTGGATGGCTAATAGAAATATGGCAGCTGTGTTTCCATAGCTGCTTAGGTCTCTCCCCTTCTCTGATAATCATCTGCTTCTCCAAAAGATGCACAGGCACTTTATACCAGTTACCAGCAAATACAAAAAAGGCTGTTCTCTTAGTACTTCTCTAACCATAATTCCATATTTCTCAGTGCATAGACAATTTGCATGTAACTTAGAAATTTCTAGGAGTTTAAGAAGTATAATACCTGTACAGTATTGAAAATAGAAAATATTTGAAGATTGCACATTCAGAACAAACTACTAAACTTAGTTCTAGTTAAGTATTCTCCAGTTGCTAGAAAAGCTCTGCAGTTCCATGTTGACCCCCAGGACCTTCATGCATTTGCTTTCTGTGGGTTTTACTTGCATCACACAACAGCAGGAGACATGCAGCCATGATTTACAGACTTCCAGGAGCTCTCCTGGATGCCAAGACCTTTCAAAGATGATTGTGAGCACCACTGCTAGGTGTCCACCAGCTCTCTCAGCACTCATGGATGTATCACATCAGGACCCACAGACTTACGGATGTCAAGTTTCCCTAGATGTTCTCTAACTGAATTGTCTCAACCAAGGGAAAAGCTTCCTACCAACACTTTTCTACCCGGTCTCCTGGATCAGAGACCCCTGAGGGCTGGTCTTGTCAGTGAAGACCGATGCAAAGATGGCATTCAGTAACTCTGCCTTCTCTGCATCCTCTCATTTAGTGACGGGTCCACATTATCCTTTGTTTTCCTTTTGTTATTGATGTATTTGAAGACTATTCATTAAATTAAAGGCCATTGATTTCAACAATATTTTTCTGAGCTTCACAGAGAAACATATGTACAACACTTGGGGGTGGTAAGGTTTTTGACACATGAACACCAGCTTAGCAATTTGTCCCCACAACAGCAACAAAGGAAAGAACAGCAGCCCCAGTCTAAGCAAATCATGTTCCCAGAGCAGTCTGGCTCACCAATGGGACAGCAACTGAACACCAAAGCATGGCACATCCAGAGAGGTTTAGGAATTGTCTTTGAGATACTTGCTTTACTGAGCAATTATTCTTCTTCTTTAGGACATTTCTCTGGAAAAAAAGCCAGAAAAAAAGAGAGCCAAAGGACTTTCTGATGGCTATTTTAGCAAAAAAATATGTTTATAAAGGAACTGGATAGAAGACACTGATGTTATTGTCATGTCATGTTACTCCATTCAGTCACACCATCTGGGATAAGTCACTGTATGTTTGGTACTGGACCTATATTTATCTCTGGTGAAGTGCATGTTCCTTATTTAGTATTTTTTCCTATTTAGTCTACTGAAAGTACTGCAGTTGTTAAGTCTACAAAAAATTTCATGAAAAAAAGAGAACTTCTGAACCTATGAAACCTGTTTTTTGGCTTGGGGGTGTGGGTTTGTTTGGGTTTTTTGGGGGTTTCTGTTTTATTTAGTTGGAGTTTTTTGTGGTTTTTTTTGGGGGGGTGAGTTGTTTGGTTTTTTTTTGGTTTGAGGAAATTTTACTGCCTAATAACCAGTTTGCATTTGGCTCATGTAAGTTCCCTCAGCCTGCATTTGAACAGAGAGAGCAAACAAGAAAAACCGAAGGTGTGTTTTTCACTCTTCCATCAGACATGGCCTACAAGATCTACCTAATTTGAGTACAGACTCACTTCTCATGGTGTGAATTATGTTGCAAAGCACCAAAGAAAGTGAAGAAATCAGGTCAGACACTCAGGGTTTTTGCAGTTTGATCCCCTCCTCAGACTGGGAACAGCTTTGGCCACTGGGGACAGTCTGGTGGTTTCCACAGAAGTGCAGAACTGGCCACCTTGGGCATGTCCCTGAGCTCATCTTCCAGCCGAACCCGGCGGGAACTGAGCTTTGTGATTACTTTTTTTTCTTTGCAGCTCACCCAGCCCTTTATAAACTGAGGCAAGTAGCACTTCTCTGCTCTACACGGTAGGTAAGGAAGAGGCCTCAGCAGCTGTCAGGACCCGCAGATAAGAGTGGAAGGGGAGGGCTAGACGGGATACAGCTGCAGCCAGGGTGGCCTGACGGCTGGAGCTTCTCATAAGCGCAAGTGCTGCCCTGGCGAGGAGGCCGTCAGGAGGGGGAGGGCGGAGACCGTGTTCTGGAGAGCCCGCGGCAGCCGCTGCCGCGCGACGCTACCCAGCCTGCCGCCATCTTCCCTTTGCGCTCTCAGGCCGCCATCTTGCCCCGCCGCCCGCCAGCCCGTGCGCGGGCGCCGGGCGCCACCTGGCGGTGGGCGGGGCGGGGCGGGGTGGGGTGGGGTGGGCGGCGTGGGCAGTGTCTGTGGGGAGCGGCGAGGGCTGCTTGGGGCGATGCCCGGCCCGGCCCGGCCCGGTCCTGCCCGGCCCCAGAGCACCCTGCCCGGCCGGCCTTCCCCAGAGCGCACCCGGGCCCCGCTCCTCCGGCTCAGGGCACGCCTTTCCAACGGCCGTCCTCGCTTTTAACCTCAGGAGCGGTGTGGCTCCGGGAAGGAAAGGAGCCGTGCTGATCGTACCTCGGCCATTCCTCTGGATCTCCTCTCACAGACCTGTAGCTGCAGGCTTGCTTGTTGGTCATGATGCTGACATTTCTCCATTAAAAACAAAACTGACTTCATCAGTAATAAATACAGCCTTGTTGTTATGTCAAGTAGCTGCGTATTAATTTTTACTGAACTAAATTCAGTATCTGAACAAAGAAACATCACCGATGATTACAGATGATTTTAAATTTTTTTATGGCAAACTGTGGGCTTTAGTTTGTACCTAGCAGACGGTTGTTGAAAATTTCTACAAGCAGCATTTACTTCTGGAAACAGAGCAGTAACTACCAAGTTCTGGCTCTCATATCAGATGTGGCTTCAATTGTTTGGATTGGATTTTTTAAGCTGGCATTGTGTCAGAAAAAATGCTGCTGAGGAAACCAAGGAACTGGTCCTGGAAATCAGGTGATTGTTGCATGACTGGTAAATTCTCAACAGGCATTTCTAGATTTTTCAAATGTCATCCTTAGTCATTCCCTGGAAAGTCTGATGTACCAGGTAGCACGTTCAGTATTTTACATGTTTTTGAATTTGTCCTCTGAAAAATAAGGAAATCGGTCTGGTTTGTTTGACTTTGTTTTGACAAATAACTGCCTTTTTAATTCTTTCTTGTCAAATTTTTGGTGCTGACATGTCCTCTAATTTTGTTGGCTTGTGATCTGTTCTTCAAGCTGGCATTGTCACTGAAAGAGAAAAGGCTGTGTGACACGCACTTCCTTCCTGGTCGTTTAGTCCAACATGCTACTGCATCTCTAAGCAGCCCAGTGCTCTTAAGAATCTATGGACTCTTAGGAATTATGTGAGTAGCTAATATTTTCATCACAAGCACTTTAAGGTGCTCATACTGTGAATCTCGTAGGTATCACATTGATTAAAGAAGCAGTGATAAGAATTTAATTTTTCATACACTACAGAGCTGGTGTGTGTTTTTTATTAGATTTCTCTCATAGAAGTTCACAAGAACTGCATTAATGGAACCAACTACATTTGTATTTGTGCTTCTGGTAGGATAATATTTTTTTCACTGTTTTAATCCTGAGATGTTTGTTGTCACGAAAATATGTTCCTAATACTTAGTCTTGCGTCTTCAATAGCCTGTATTTCTCAGTTGCTGCAGAAGGTGGGGCTTATTTCTTAGTTGGGTGGTCTGGCTGTGTGTAAAAAAACCCCAGTGCATATGATTCTGTATCCACTTTTACTCAGGTCCGATAGAATTACATGAAATTTATTTCATGGCTCCTTGTTTCTATTTTTTAATGAAATAATTTTTATCTGACAGTCTGGAATGGCTTGACAGTTGCTCTTGAAAGCCTTCATGTAGAAATTTTACTTCCTTCTGTTCTTTCCGATGAGTAAATAAAAGTAAGAAGGCAGTAGAATAAGATATTCAAATTCTAAACATATAAATGAGAGCTGGAAGTGTGCTATTGATTCAGAATAACAAGAAAGCCAATGGACTTCTGTTAAGGAGACCAGAAGAGAAAATTTCCTGGTCATTTTCAAGTGCTCAGGCTACGCAGAATTCCAGTCTCTTTCATCACAAGCATCTTGCTGCCCAAGGACGGAGTTATGGCTCTCACCAGGTATCCTTATGATCTTGTATCCTTGTGTCTGGTAAAGCAAGGAAGAGAGTTTATTCTTAATTTGGCACTGCTCACAATGCATCATTTCTTCTTAAAAAACAAGCCCAGAACTGGTATGAAATTACTAAGATAATACATGAAATACTAAGATAATGAAATATTAAGATAATATCTGGAGGAAAGTATTTGAAGAGGCCTCTTGGAAAAATGTCTAGGGCTGCAGCTTGGGCTACAGCTTGTGTCCTTGCATGGAAAAAAAAGGGTTGTTTTCCAGGTACTAAAAATCGGCTTCCAGGAAGGAGTGAAAATAGATAAGAACAAACACTGTGTTATTCATACCCTGGCTGGAAGCAGGAACACCTGATTTAAAACCAATATTGAGATCCTAGAAGCTGAAAGTTGTTTTAAGAATCTCTGGCATTTGAGCTCATTTTTTAGAAAAGAAGCAAAGGTGTTAACACTGGATACTGAAGCACATTTAATGCTAACTTGCAGCAGCTGTCTGTAAACACACATGTATCTAAAAGGAGTCCTATTTATTCTTATTGTTATTCTTGCTCTATAGCATTAATTATTCTTGATGTGTTGTTGCACATAGTTTCTAGAGAGTAAATCAAGAGTCAAATACATAATTTTTTACAATTCATGAGGATTTCTAACCTGAATATTTTCTTGCAAGACTAATGTTGAAGACTAAAATTTTCATATGAATTTTAAAAACTTCAGTGTGCAAATACATTTTGATAGTTGTATAACATATCTCACCTTAGAACTGAGCACCTAGTACAGCTCAGCAGCAGTCAAACCTTTGTAAAGCTTTTGTTCCTAATCTCTAGTTTGTGATTTAGTCTTTACCCTGCAGCCTTTCTTCAAAAATAGGAAAGTTAAAGAGCAAAGTTCAGCAAATTACACTAACACAGAGCATGTCTAAGGCAGAGTTAGAACTGTTCCTCAAGTCTGCTGGCCTATGATGTTATATTAGTCCTATGCCATCTGCATTTTCAAGATGCAGAAAGTCTTGGAAGTAGCCCACCAGACCGTTCAAAATCTTTACAAATAAGTATGCCAGTTTCCTTAAGGTTTTCACTGGCAATGGCATCCTTGGAGCATTTTAGTTTCAATCACCTGAGTCAGTGGTAACAGCCTGTGGACATTTTATTTCCTGTCTCTCTGTTTCTTTCCCCCAGTGAGTTTTGGTCTGTCCATCTGTAAAGACTTCCCTTAGTTCTGAACTGTGGCAGACCCCTCAACTGAGACTAGGATATGAAATTTTTAAACTCAAATTTTTGAAATGGCAGCCCTAGGGATCAAAATATGAGGATCATTTAGTTACAAAAAAAAAAAAAGTCAAGCCTGTATATGCATATAAAATGTAGCTACCTTTGCAAGAGCATCGAGGTCTACTTGTGGTAAATCAGGGTCAGGCATTTAAAAGTCCTATTTTAAGCAAACATAATGAGTAAGTTTACGTTAAATGTTCTGCATGAGTGCTGTAAACTGCCTCCTTGGCATTGTCTCAGGAGGGATTCAGTAGAACTATACTACTATCACTGAACTGTGCTTATAGAGAGGTGGAACATGCCCTAACACAGTCTCAATAGCAGCCAAATTATTATTCTTTCCAAGTACTGTTGTTTTCTGTAATTAAATGTGACGAGTCTGGGCTGTTTATTCCATTTTTTTACCTCTGGAACAAAGGGTTTCATCTGTTTGTTTTCACTCTGATACCCTGGGAACTTAAAACAACTAATATAGGGTTAACACCTTCCTGCCTCTTCTACTTACTGACATTACCCTCATTTTTTAAGGTACTTGAGCACTTCCTACATCCCCTGTAAATTCACTTTCCATTAAAGAGAAAGACACATATGTCCCTTACACTAGTCCCCATCTCCTAGAACTAATTTTCCTCATTTCTTCAGAAAATAGCACTTAGAATAGGTGCTGCTGACAATCTATTAAGTAGGTTAAGTGTCTCTTTTTCTCTCTCTTTTTCCCAGCTTTAAATGAAACAGTTTAAGAAGAAGATGTGAGTGAAATTCATAAGACCTGAGCCAAAACCTGAGGTATTTTAAAAATATATTACTTTTTTCAAAGAAAAGGCATTTAAGTTAGAGTTAGAAAAATACTGGCAAGTGAATTTTAGAAGTACTTTTTATCAAATTTTGAAAGAGTGAAAAGATGCTGAGGACAAAATTTAGTTAATCCTGTCAATTGCGATAGGCTGTATATTTCCCCCATAATTTAGAGACTAATAAAGTCCAACTACTAATAAAAACAGAATTTAGAAAGTCATTAAGTGTTTCTACTGGTATGGTGATTCATTCTGGGACAACTCTGACAAAACTGACTAGCTCATGGAGCAGGAAATGGTTCTGAAGGTAGTTAGCTTGAAATATTTTTTCGTGCTGAATGCCTGATGTAGTCAAGGGAGGGAGAAATTTGGGTAACAGTTCTTCAGCCTGCACTTACTCAAGACTCGTGAGCATAATAGAAGGATCTGAAGACACAGATGTTTCATCATTCTGATTTGTCTGCATCCTATAAATCTGTTGTTATACAAATTTGTTCCTTATATCTTTTTTTTCATTCAATAATGTGATGAAACCAGAATAAAAAAATTGTTTCTAAAGAAGTCACCTTCTTGGTGCTGTTTCTTTTGTATAGCTCTAACCGTCAGTATTGTTACTTTTAACAAGCGAGACATGATTTGCCACTGAGGCAGAACTGAGGGTCTACAGCAACAGTAAATGAATGTCACATATACAGAACTATGTTTGTGATTCCTGCCATGCTAGGACTAAAGAAGTTAAATAAGTGTATTCTTGAATGAACTAAAAGTAAGTATTAATAGAAGAGCAACATTTGGCCAATGAAAACACCACTAAAGTGAGTGTATTAAGAATAGTAACAGTTAACACTGCCTGAATCAAGGTTTTTGGGCTCTCAAAAAATTATTACAGAAAATTGATGAAATTATGTCTATAAAAATGTTGCATTACCAGAGTTTCTGACTGTGATTAGTCATGCATGATCATTGTCTTTGTTTACAGTTTTGATTTTTCTGTACATATGAGGTAGAAACTTGCATTGCTCTTTTGCTGTTCTGTCTAAATGTCCCTGATGTGAATCAGCATCTTTGTCTTCCATTCTAAAAACTAATACCTTAATAAAAATACAGGGCACAGGCAGAGTCATGGATTTGGAAACACAGATGAAAAATCAAGATTAAGTATGTGACTAGAATTTCTTTTACCCATAAGAAAACATAATTTGCATGGCATTGCTTAAAACACACTTAAATACTACAAGCTTGCTGGAATTCTGGCAGTTTGTGTGACAGCTGAGACTTCTATTGTATCAACACATCTTTTTCACTGTTTCTTGAAGATCTCAGACAAGACAATTCTTTCAGCATACCCTAAAGAAAATGGGAGGCTGCATTCACTATAGAGGGCAACAGTAACAAATATCGATGGCTGTTCTCATATGAGACAGAGATGATGTGCTTAATGGCATCACAAGGTAAGTCCAGACATGCTTGGCTCCTGTCATTTTTCATTTCATACATCTAATAAAGAGTAAATATTTATTTATTGCAATTATGAGTAGCACTTCCCCTTTAATTCCTAGCAATGAAGATTCATTTTTCCTTTAAGGCCCTTTTGTCCTTCTCAACTAAAGCAGACCAAACTGTTGATTGACACCTTTTGTCAGGGGTGGGCAGTGAACTCTGCTCCTCTACGTACTTCTTCACTTACCTATCAAGTGCCATCGTACATAAATTCTCATTGCCACTCCCAGTACTTAAGAAATCACAAGGCCATTTTGCAGTCTCTGTTGTGCCAGCAGCATTCAGCAAACATATTTTCTCTCAGGTGGTTTCATCTCACAATCAAGGTTTCCAATTATGAAACAGGAGACCACAGAGCAGAGCACTTGGAGTATGTCTACATCCCATCAAGGTCATTTTCAGCCCAGAAATCCAATGGAACACCTTTGTTCAACACAGATTTACAAGGACTTTCTCACTGTGAGATGCCATGTAAACCTTTCTCCTCACAGCTCTGGTCTGTGATCCTGCTGCTACTCCTTACTTCACTTGCAGTCCTGGATACTCTTTGCTCCTTTAACCACAAGCATTTATGCTGCTTAAATTCTAGAATGCATATAATCTGTGGAACTGCTGGTCGTCCAAGTCCAGACAACTCTAAAATATATTGTCTTTCCCTCTTTCTTCTTCCAAGGCAATAATGTTTATACCTCCAAACTTTTGCTGGGCAGACTTACCAAAGCTGGCTAACCCAGGTTTCTGCACACAGTTGCAAAACTTACATTACAGTAATCCATATATTGTGTGAGTGTATTATATGCCTGTCTTATATATTGTGTCTTCTTTAAACAAAAGTGCCTCCCAGACAGACAGGATTAGGCTGAGAAGTGTTGCTTCTTGAGGAAATTAAGAGTCTGGCCCCCTGGCTCCATGGTGTGGACATAGGGTAATACAGTAAAATGGTGCTGCCAGTGATAGGTCATGTTCATTTCATGGTTGGAACTGAACCATGTTCAGACTTCATTAAGAGATAAGAGAATACTCTTTGTGGGACTAGAAAGATCAGATTTTCATCCTAGTCATTATGATCCCAGTCATAATACACAGAGATGTAGCTGTTATAAAAACTATCATAAAAGCTCACTAACTCAGATTTGGCAGGGGGAGGGGTTGAAGCAGAACAAGGTGTAAATTGGTTTAAGAATGAAACTTATGTGCTGGGTATTTATCAAACCACTGGTACCTTAGAGGGAACAAAAATAAACACTGAGTTATTTAAGAGAATGATCTACTTGTGTTTAACCAAAGCCACACAAGTAATCTTCTCTTCAGCTTTATGGTAGCCACAACTTCCCAATGGAATTCTAATTTAAATCTCTTACATAATCAGGGCACACTTTCAGGGGAGAATTTGACCCTGAGGGAGGCAGGAGGACTGGAGAGACTTGCTAATAGTCATGTAATAAATACAGTCTTTTCATTAGCCCTGTATGAAGCACGGAGATTGCCTTGAAACATGCCCTAGCTAGTATCAGAGATAGCCAAGCCAGGGATGAAAAACATCTTTTTGGCTCAAATGAAAAGGGGAGAGAAAGCCCTAAGATATTCTGTGACAGTCCTCATGACTCTCCTAATGTGTTTGTTGCAAGTCACCATTTAAAATGGCATCCCTTTCTCACTAGCACAGAAGAACCCAAGTACGCTGAACTTCAGTTCTGATGTACCCTTTCTCCCCTTAAATGAGAATACATTAGCATCAGTCTCATTTCAGGGTCCACGGAAATCAGTCCTTACAGCCTGGGTGTTTATATGCAAAAAGAAAAGTGAGGGAGTCTGATGATCCCTGGGAAGCAACACTTTCTCCAGAGTTGAGACAAGAGCAGTTTCTTTCCCCATACGTTTTCCCTATACAACATACGTAGTTCATCTACCCTTTCTGCAGGTAGTCTGGTTCTTCAATCACCTGTTGTCTGACAGTGGTAGGAGATTTATCCTGTTTCATGCTTGGAGGGCTAAGAATTTTGTGTATTGTTTTTCCAAATGTGTTACTTGCATCTCTAAACTTTTCCATCAACTATGGAGCAGTTTCTGCAGCTTCCATGGGATATAAAGTCCCTAATAAGGTAGGCTTTTTCTTCCCACTGAAGTACAGAGAACAAAATATATATAAGTTAAAGGTCATCTCCTCTTAATGGAATGAGCACCTGGGGCATGAGAAGAAGATATGCCTCATCGTTTTAATGACTAGTGAAAGAGTGATATTATGATCCAATGCAACATTTGGTCATGGTCAAGCATTAACAAAAACCTATCAGTGTTAAAAAATTAAAGTGTCCATATATATTTTATAAAAATGTCTAAAACCACAGCCAGTCTGAAGCAGATACATTGAAGTAGGGGTGTGCCTGGATATGAAACTAAATCAGTTATAAAATGGTTCATTTTAAATTACTACATAAACCACGGATAATCCCAAGATAGTGATAATGTCTGTGTTTCAAGTTAATCATGCATAGAATTCTGTCCTGTCTTGTTAATTTTCTACTTACTGTGAAAACATTTGCTTGTTTGTTTGTAAAGAGTATGTCCTTTACAAAAATCCATATTTGCGATGAGCAAAGTTTAGCAAAAGATACTGTAGAGGAATATCTCTGTGAATCTTTGATCAAAGCACTTACATTTTCACTTCTGGGTGGAATTTTACTTTATTGCATACTTACTCCTGAACATTATTTTTATTTATTTGTTTTTTAATGTTTTAAAATTTCTTTTTTCCTGCAGCATTACAGCTGAGGTATCCTTGTCATCGAGCAAGCACAGAGCACTCTACAAGGGAAGGAGATCCAGGCAGCAAGGCAGGCAAAGTAGTGTCACCCCGAAGAGAGCCCAGGTCTACAGTGCCTGAGGAGGGCAATCATGACAGGTCTGTAGGTAGCCTCCAGCCAAAAGTAGGGCTTAACAGATGCATACATGGTGATGAGACAAGTCCAAGGTCAAGCCAGGAAGTCAAATCTGTAAGGTCAGAGATGGGATACAGATCAACAGAAGCCCTGGCCAGGTGTGGGCATAGGTACAATATAGCTCTGGCAGGAAACAAGTGTGAGAGCCCAGCCTAAAAGCAGATCCTGGAGAAAGGTGAGGAGTCTGTGCAAGGGCTTCTCAGGCAACCTTCTTGCACGTGGCTTTGAGGCTGAAGAGCTGCACTGTCAGTGTTGGCCCTGAGGCCAGGCAGGTAGCTTCCAGGAGAGAGGGGAATGCACAGGGAGCTTAGCACCTTACAGCCCGTGTCAGGATTGTGTTTCCTTTTATTACTCACTTTACACATAGTACATAGAAATGAGATATTTTTCAACAACTAAGTATCAGAAAGCCATGTGGAGATTCAGTGGGCATCAGGCCTCTGGCTGCTATTTATGTTTTTGAGAATCTCCTCCTTTCGGAATTTTGAAAACCAGGTAATTATTATAGAGGAACTAAATTTTAAAGGAAATGAGGGGTCTGGAAGGAAAGTGTGAGATGAGAAGATACAGCTCAACTCCTAGGTAATATTTTGACAGGGCAGAGCACTGAAATACTTTGTGATAGAATCATCTGATATATCATGCTTCTTGCCAACCAGACTGCACTAAAAATCATTAAGGATAGCACTTTGGAGTTTGATATCCTCTCTCTGAAGGGAGAGAGATATCAAAAAATGCGAGAAAAAGCAATTAACAGTAGACCAAGGCAATATATAATTGAAATAATGGAAAATAAAAATCCTGTTTATAAATAGAACTTGCTATGCCCACGTTTGTCCCTGCAGTAGGTTCTCAAGTTTTCCATTCTGAAACTAGCACATTGGAAAAAGTAAAGAGGTGCAGGGATTTCAGTCAAAGTGAGGCTGAGTCTTAAATCAGATGGTAGTTGCATGTGGTTACAAAAGGATACCTTATTTTATTCCCAACAGGTACCTCACATCAGGTATTTGGGTTTCAAATCAAATCAGTTTTTCTCTTCTGTCTCTTCTTTTCTGTCAGCACTTGAGCCACTATCTCTTGTGTCAAAGCTACAGTGCAAATGGTAGATTGATCTCTGGGTGCTGAACAAGACAGTAAAAGAAGTTGCTGGCTCCCCGGTGTTTTCTGACAGAAGGAAGACATGTCTGACTTCAGCAGAGAAAGTAATGTACCCAAAGAACCAGAGAATCTTGAATAGCACAGAAATCTTTTCAGGTTCAGTAGCATACAAAAATCCTCAGCTTCTCCCACTAGACTAGTTCTGACAACTAGTCAGTCACAAAACAGTCTACAAAATTGCATTATGCCAAACTGTACATTTACCAAGTCCACTCCACTTGAGGCACAGATTTAAAAAGCTCATTTAGATTAAGCCTCCATCGGCAGAAAGACTGTGATGTTAAAGAAACACTGCATTTTATTTCTCTCTATAACTGTGACATTTATTTTAATCACAGCATGAGGGTGCTTGCAAGATAGTGATCCTGGGCTGCATTTGCAATCACTTGTTTTCAGAAAAAGATCCAAGGACAAAATATTAATTCCTGTCGTTGAAATATCTGTTCTGCTGCCTTTTTGTTTTTTTAATCTCTCTTTATTCCAGTGTTGTATTACAGAGACTGGGATGATTCTTTTTCCCTGTGAACAAATGTGAGAATACCTTTGTGTAAGGCATCTTGATACATACTAACTGGCAGAAACCAGAACGGTGGAGACTTCAAGCATGTAAAAAGGATACAGAACAATCTGGCTATTCTTTGTGTAGCTGGAATAAGTATTGAACTGAAATTATAGCAAGATAGAAGCTGGTGGGGCTATGGAGAAAACTTTGTAGCAAGGAAAGTTAGTGAAGCCTTGGATTACACCACAAAGGAAGGGATAGAGGCTCCGTTACTGAAGGTCATTACAAACAGGTTAGGTAAACATCTCTCTAGCCTGGCACATGCAGAAATTATCATGACCTTAGGAAAGGAAATAGTTTGGATCTGTTTCTTTTTTTGGGTTGGTCCAAAGAGATGATCAAAAAGGCTAAATGTTCCTTTGGTTAAGACACCCTGCCTCAGTGACTTCTCAGTGTCTCTTAGGAAGTCCTGATCGCGTGAGATCCTAGCAATGTGGAAACAATTGTGGCTTATGAGGGCGTCTTTCTGGTGAAAAGAAGGGCTGTGTGTAATGCCAATAAATGTGCAGTGCTAATTGTACATAAAAAAATGAGCTTCATAAAATCATCGAAGAGTTCTGGAAACAGGAAGGAGTAATACAGTGAGAAGTGAAGAGGACAGGAAAAACTCATTAAGGCAAAATGCAGATTTCCATTGAATGCCACTGCTATCAGTGGAATGACCAGTGGATCTTAGGAGCGTGACGCAGGTTAAGAACAGAACTGTCCCTCCGCTGCTGTCTGTCAGTATTATCCAGGTCCTCCAGTAGAGGTTTCTGTTCTTAAGCACTGCAGACATCTGTAGTGTTTCTGCCTGTGTGGGAAGACTGAAAGATGGGGAGGCATTTGAGAACATCAGTGATGTTCTGCTCAGTTGAAAGACTCAAATTATTCTGTGCTGAACTGGGACCCACTCTTCTTAAGCCTCCCAGGCAGTCATCCTGACAAATTGAAATTCATTCTCACATTCTCAAACTTGCTCAATGCCCTTTGAACAACTACAGCATTGACACGCTACATTACTGTAACAGAAATACAAAGATTTATTCAGGAAAATCCCTTTTGCAGAAATCTCTATTTATGTACTTATGCTAGGATTTTCTAAAGTTTAACCTGGATCACTTTGAAAATGAAATTCTTGTTGGCTTTTTTGAGAACTAAGAGTTCATTTTTTCTTATCCAGTCTCTTTAGAGGCTTTCAGTCATATGTTATATCAAATAACTAACACCACCAATATTTTCAGTTAGTGAGATAATCACTGTTGCCTGTTAGTTTTCTACCTGTGAGTATTTTCCCTGCAAAGTTCTAGATGTCATCATTCTATCTTCTCTTTAGAAGAAGAAAAATTATGTATTGTGTAACTTGATGAAAATTCTAGAACGTTTCTTTTGTTCCACAGCAGCTCATGTACTGGTCAATCCTCTAAACAGACAATAGTCTTATTCTTCAGGAAAAATCGTTCTTCTTCAAGTCTGTAACATATCCTAGGTGACAGTCTTCATACCACCTGCAGGAAGTATACAGGATACTTTTCATTTCAAGTTTTGATGTATTTTCTAACATTTTTGGAATAAATTAAGTATTTAAGCTTGTTTAGTGCCACAGATCAAACCCAAAGTGCAGCAACAGAACAAGCCTTCCTATGATGCCTTGTGAACTAGAGTGAACCTGAGGAATGCATCTATAAAAACATACATTTGTTCAGCACTCCCAGTAACCTGAGAGTCCAGGGAAGACTACCTGCCACCTTCACCAATTAATACCACTTGCTTTTTTGAGGTTTTTCTGAGTTTGTGAGGTGTGTACAACACTGTGGGTGGTAGTCAGAATAAGCAGTTTCTTTGCTGTAGTTTTCAATGGCTGTAGTTACCGTTTTTATCTGTTGTGCTTTCATGCTGCCTCCCTACTCCGTTCCTTTATTTAAGTATGTAACTGCTTCTTCTGCTGCAAGCGACTTAAACTGTCATCAGAGATTAATCATCTAACATTAACCTTTCAGATCTTTGAAAACCAATATGTCATCACTTCTTTTTTTAATTTATGATTACCATTTTTTAGGTTGAGACCTCTTTCTTTGGAATTCTCTCAAACTTTCAATATTTGGGAGGGCGTATTAGAGAAATGAAGAGATACTACACAGTTAAGTGATGGTGTGTGTGCAAGGCTCAGGACCTTGCTTACTGCTCTGCAGCATTTCATCAGACCCACACTTTGTTACCCTTTCAGCACTCCCAGCAGATTGAGGGCACTCAGTACTTGTGAAGCTACTAATCTACTACAAAACTTATTACAATGTTTAGTCATTTTCAGGAATTCTGGAGAAAATCGAGTGTTATTTTTTAAACCTGCTAATCCAGGCTCAGCTGAGGTGTGAGTCTCACTAACCATGTGAACTCACACATGTATTACTCGAAAAAGAGTTTGCAACAAGAATGATAAGAAAAAAACAAAGGGTGGGAGGAAATAAACCACTGAATCAGTTTAATGCATAATAACAACAATAACAACAATAATCGTCATCATAACGGTTGTAACCAGATCCGACTTTTGATTCAATTGTCCAGTTCATTTCATAAACAGCAGAAAGCTTGGAGGACCAGCACCATGAGGAGAGCACACAAGAAGCCCATGCTGAAAGGCTTCTTTTGGCACATGTAGTTGTTTTTGTCAATGTGGATTTACAAGACGAAAGTCAACACCCTTTGTCTGTAGGGCTGCATTACACAGGAGAGCAGAAGCCTTTTTGCAGGCTAAAAATGCATGAACAAATGGTTAGGGTGACCCAGTGAAGGTGTGATCACTTGCTGTGCTGTGGTACTGCGGCCACATGCCAGAGCCCTGGAAGTTTCTTGTGGCTGTCCAGTGCATCACTCTACCCTTGGGAAGGGGTAGAAGGCCTATTGTTGCTGCCTCTGAAATCCCAGATGAGAACCTGAAATCAGACAGGTCCTCTGCTGCACTGCTCCTCTGTACTCCACTTGTGACAGCTTGTGCATCAAGAGGGGACTTCCCTTAAGCCAGACCGCACAGGGTAGGTGCATCAAGAGGAGACTTTCCTTAAACCAGACTGGGGACAGTGGGTGCATCCAGAGGAGGCTATCCTTAAACCAGACCGGACACGGCAGGAACCTGCCTGCCGTTGTTCTGCAAGAAAACCACTAGAGAGCAGTGTCAGCGCTAGCCATGCCCAGCAAACGCCGCGGGTAGGGGAAGCTGGCTGGTCCCAGTAAGAAAGGTACTCGGACTCAATGATTTTGGAGCTGTCACTATAAATGAGAATAGTATGGATAATCGTACATCCCTGGAGACGTAGGAGCCTGGAGTGGGGTAGCACAGAGCAGGATGCCAACCCATCCGCAGGATGAACATACTGTGCACAGTGGAGTTTTATATGCCAAGAACTTCAGCTTTAGCTACTGGTTTCACAAATTACAACAGAGTCCTGATAAATAGTGTCTTTGGAAAGCCATCATTTTAAAATGTCAAATAAGCCCTGGTAGTGATTTGTTGAGTTTTTGTTTGGGTTTTTTTGGTGTTTTTTTTTTGTTTGGTTTTGGTTTGGTGGTTTTTTTTTTTTTTTTTTTTTTAAAGCAGTGTCCTCAGCTTGCTTCCAAGACAAGAACCATCTGGAAAATTTGAATGTCAGAATAAATAAATATTTTCAAGGATATCTGAAGATTTCATCACATTAATTTTTGTTTTGATTTATTGCTGGAAATTGCTATCCTAAACTACTTGAAAGCACATAGTTGGTGACTTTTGTTCAGCAATATTGTATCCATTGTTATTATTTGCTACAAATATTGCATATTTAAGTTATAGGATTATTGAAACATTAATAATAATGCATGTTTTTAACAATATCTAAAGTTATATTGCTCAAAAATTTTCGAAGTACTTTTATTTTCCCTCTGTTTCTTTCATAGTTGAAGTTATTATAGTGTTAATTAATGAAATGGAAATAATGTAGCTTAAGGGACCATCTGAGTACAGCCAACTCAACAGAAATACATCTGTAAACATAAAGTGATTTGATAAATTTAATTTCATTCAGTAGAAATGACCCAAGTTTTTCTCAGATTAAGAGACCTTTCGAAGAGAAGAAGCCAGAGAACAGTGTTATTGCACTAAGCAAGTCAAGTGGCAGTAGATAGAAATCACTTAATCTGTGCTAGACTGGGTCTGGCTGTGATGATAGACTCATCTGTGGTATGATGCAATATTAAGATATTAATGCAAATTATGTAACTGCATATAACTTACAAAGAGTAAAAGGAGAAAATGTAAAGCAAATATTATTAAGTTTGTACTTCACTTTCTTCAAATTTATTTCTGATTTCTTTTTTATACAGAGAATTGTAGATAGACCTGAAGAATATATTGCTCGCTGAACTGTCAATCCTTTGTTTTTGCCAAGGTTCATATATTTATATTGCACTGGTTTTCTTTTTAAAATTTCCAGTGCTTAAGTGCAGAGGTGGTAATGTGCATCTCAAGTAGCTGGGATAGATGTTTAAATCAGATAATTGCCAGTCATTCGTGTCAATCCATCTTTAATCCAAGATTCCCACGTACATGTGGCCATTCTCCAGGAATTCTGAATGAGGTGATAGGCAAATAGCTGTAAAGGTAATGTATGATATTTACAGTCCTTGGATCATGATATTGATGTCATCTGAATATTTGTCAGTCCTATTAAAGAAAATAGATCAGTCTGTTGATCTTTTGGCTGCTGTAGTGTCTAACAAGTTGTAATCTTTAGCTTCCCTGCCAGCAAATTCCTTATTAAGCAAAGATATCCTAAAACACAGTGCCAATAAAACCTCTCCAAGATGCTAAGTAGCGCTCTTTTAAGCAGACAATTGTAAAAAAAAAAAAAAAAAGGAAAAAGGTGGCATGCTGAAATTAATTCTCTAAAAGACTTCCATGTAGTGAAACCTATCATTTGGGTGAAATGGTCGTAGAGAAGCACAGGAAGGCAAAACACAAATGAGGTTTAGGGTCTCACGACAAAGGTAAAGTTTCATCCTAAAATGTATTAGCTTTTACGAATAGCTCTTTTATGAGTGAATCCAAACAGGTATTTTAATTCATACATAGCCCTTTCAAGATTACCTGGGCACACATTGCATTTTTTTCATGCATTTTTGATGCAATAAATAGTGAAGTTCAAGCATTTTGACTAAGGTTCTTAATATCAGGTTCAACTGTGAGAGAGAATTCAAGAGAAAACATAGAGAAAGATTCAGGAGAGTTGAATCACAATTGAAGATTTGTATTGGCAGGCAATACATAGATATTCATGGACACATCTATGTCTTTATTGTACCAGCATGGCCACACAGATGTCTGTGTCACCTGTGTAGCAGGACACTTGGATAGAAGTTGTCCTACACTTTCAGGGACTGAGAAATTGAAGTCGTAGGGTCTCATACAGTTCAGATTGGAAAGAAGCTCAAGAGATCATCTAGTCAGCCTCTAGCCCTACTGTTTATCTTCCATAGGTAACCTGTGCTTGCCTTGGTGTTTATACACCTCTCCTCCTCCAGGCTCAGCTATGTCTCTGTATTTATTTCCACAGCATCGATTCATTTGCTTAAGAGTCAGATGCTGCCCACATTTGACAAGGCTCTGCAAGAAAATCCCCTCATTGGTTTTCCAGTTTTGAGCAGTAAGGGACACAAATTTCAGTGGTCTGAGAGTGGGGCTCTCTCTACAAGTGGGGACTTTTTAAAGGGTTTCAGCAGAGGTGCAGAGGGATATTTCCACCCTGCACCATGAAGTGGGCTAGGGAAGAAGAGGGAAGGAGGAGGCAGAACAGCTGCAGCAGCTGGAGTTGCCAGAATCAGCTTGCCTAGCAACCCCCCCTTCTGAGGCAAGGGCATCTAATTCAGAAGCAGCAGCAACATCAGAAGCAGCTCACTTGGTGAGCTGGGTGCATGTTAGGGAGCATGGGAGCTGTCAAAACACCAGCTGTAGAGCTCCGAAGCCTCCTCAGTTTATTGGTAGGTTTACCTAGATCTGCTTACCAGAACTTATTCCTCTGATCTGTGCATATGGAAGGAACTGTATATGGCTTATTACAGTGAAATGGCTATTTATACCAGGCAGTTGTTGATTTTTATTTTCGTAATGTGGAAACCAAGAGTAATAGAAAGATATATTGGAAAAATCAGTTGTATCATTCTATCTTATTCCATTTGTGTTGCGACAAGCAATTATATTATACAGTAGATGATTATGCTTTGATAATATATAGAAAAACAATAGCAGATTGTATGAGTAGAAGCTATTATCTTTTACTAGAAGTAGAATAAGCCCAGAGTGCACTACTATTATAGAGAATTCTGATCTGTTCATATACACCCTAAAGTGTATATTCTAATACATGACTAATATAATCTGTTGTAATGCATTATATATACGTATCTAATGTGTATTTTGTTACTGTTGCAATTCAATCTGAATGCTATTATGGTGCTGTATTCTACCTGTAACAGGCTTATGCAATCTTATGTATCATTGTGTATATTAACCTTTATATGATTAAAATTTGTATTGTGTTATTAAAAGTATAACAAAAAATTACTCGTTCAAAGATTTTAGGTATAAAAGATTAAAAGAAACTGAAAGTTTGGAGTTTGGGGAGTGCCATTCTAAAAGCAAACAAAAAAACCTCTTTAAATAAACTGTCTCTCTGCATATGGTCCTAGAACCACCTGCTCTTTGTAAAGAAAACTTCTGGAAGAGAAAGGTTAGTTAATTCCCCTCACTGTTTCATGCTAATTTCTGGACAGGTCAAAATAACATGATTGTGTTTGTATACTCCCAGGGAATTATCTTTCTTTTTTTTTTTTCTCCAGATGTTGAAGAGAGCGAAATATGCTGGGCTATGTTTCTGCATATTGTTTGATTTCTGTAGAAGAATTATAAAGTTAGAAGATGGAACTCATCCTTTCCCTGTTCTCATACTGTCTTTTTTTGAGTGTATTCTTTTTTTTTTTTTTCTGGCAGGTGATATTAGTGGAGGGGTGGCATGATTTAGATAACAAAGACTATGACTGTTGGCCACTGGACAGGCCAGATGAGTATAACATGCTGGACTGCGGAGGTGAGTGAGTCATAAAGTTGATCAAGAAAGATGATATCTTACTTGGGGAATGGCTGAAAACCCAAAATTGAAGTATTCATAATAATACCTTACTCATGATGAATGTTATCCATGGTGAAAAACATCTAAATCAGTGACAACCTCTCTTCATAGAGAAATAAATGAAAGAAAACAACTGAGAGATACTTCAGAGTAATTATTTGTTCAGTATGCCTTTGTTCCAACAGAAAAAGTAATAGCAACAGCTGTATCCCTTTGCCCAGAGAGAAACTGAAAACATTTTCTTTCTCATTAGAAAACCAAATGCAATTTAATCCAAACAAAGCATGCAGGCAGTTCTGCATTGTAGCAAGTCTACTGAATCATTGCTGAAATTTTGTAGTGTCAGTTCAAAAGTGTACTGTGCTTAAACAGTAAGGCAGTAAGCAAAATCACTGATTCTACATGTCATGTTCTTCCAGTTTGCTCAAAACTGTTCCATGAGTACCTAAAAAACCCCTCAGACCTGTAACCACTTTCTGCTGTCAGTTTCAAAAATGAATTTACAAGATGAGATACCAAAAAAAAAAACCTGAGTAATTTTTTTATGTTGGTAATTGATTAAGATGAAAAAGTAGTTAAGGAGCAACTGAAATTTAGGAAATTCAATTTAAGAAAAATTTCTTATACTGTAGGGGTTATAAAACAGTAGAACAGATTTCTCAGAAAGGTTATGGCTTCTCCATTCTTGGAGAATTTCAAAACCGGACTAGAGAAAGGCTAGAGCAACGTCCTTGAGATGACCCTGCCTTGAGCAACACAGGCTTGGACTAAATGATTTCCAGAGGTAACTTCCAATTTCAAATCTTCTGTGATTTTGTGACTCTGTAATGAATAAATAACGGATATAAAAGGAACACTTTGTTTATGTTGTAAAAGGTAGGACCAGAAAAAAGTGTTCAGTAGGGTTTTTAGAAAAAAAACAAGAACACGTCAGAAAATGATGCTAATAAAACACTCCAGGAAATATACTGCTGTGTCACACTGAGCTCAATGTTCGAGTTAAACATTCTCCAATTAATTCTGTTGGAACAATGAAGTTCAAATACTATCTAGAGGATTTCAACTAAGACTTTTATCCCTGTATGAATTTACTATTACTTTAACATTGAAACAGCTATTTATCAGTAGAGATGCCTTGTTTAAAGCTACTTTTACTAAAAATCAAAGTGTGAACTAAGTACAAGGGAAACTATTATGACTAAGTTGCTTAATTAACATATATCCTTTACAATCAGTTTTAGAATGAACTCCAAGCTCCATCCTGCCTTTCTTTGTGGGTTTTCTTTGCCATTTTCTAGGCACTGCTAAAAGCAAAGCAAGACTCATATACTGTAGCCTCATAGCTGTGGATTTAACAAAAGATCTTCAAAGCTTTTATATGTGGGAGTATCTATCGTTGAAAGAAGAGTTTGGTTTACCTTTGTAAGACCTTTAAAAGGAAGTAGAAAGTAATTTAACTAAAATTTGTGCTGACCTTTTGTCTTCATTCTCACATGTTCTTTGAAGCTCGACTCTCTTACCTTTTAGCAGAAATCACACTAGGATTTTTTTTGAAATCTTTGTATTATAATTTTTCTCTTAGTGTTAGCAATTAAAATGAGTTTTTTCTTTTCAAGGAAGATGGGAAATAAAGAGGTTATTTTAAAATTTGCCTAGTTATATCTGATAGGAAATTAGGGGGAAAATAGTGGTTTCAGTACAGTGCAAGCGAAGAACATACTTGTTAAAACAAGTATGAGTAACAAAAGAGGTCATAACTGAACAACAAGAACAGAAAAATGAGATCTCTTGTAAGACAGGTGTACCAATCCTTTGCAGAATAGATTTAATACTTCCTGACAAACTGAGTTACACAGTTGCATTATGTAAGTTATTTGATGTGGTGCAAATTAAAACCTTCATCCAACAATATGGAAAAAGGCAGGTAAATGAGTGGGAAGATTCTGATAGTTGTTTAAGTTTATGGATTTAAAACTTTTCCCAACTCTTATCTCACTTCATTCTCAGGCCCAGAGCAGGTAATATGGAGTCCCAGGGACAAGAGACACGACTGGGATAAATCATCTTTCCCAATTAAAAGTGTGAAAATGGAACATGACAGATGTCTGATTAACACTCCCTTCACTGTCCTCTGTTCTAGATGCCATATGGTTCTATCAAATAAGAATGCTTTCTTAAATATGTAATCATTAGTATATATAATTTATGTCTCATGAGATTAAGGGTTTTAACTGAATTTTGTGTGTAGTAGAGTTATCTGTTCTTCTTCCATGATACAATGAGTTTCCGTGAAAGCAGCCAAGAATTAAGAGTAATGTTGCCTGATAAAAAGAGGAAAGCAAATACACCAGGATAAGCAGCAATGCTATATACTGGGAACAAAGTTAGTTTACATAAGAGGAATAGATTCTTTGTCACATTTCTCCAGCTGCTTGATCTTTTCTAAGTGAGTGTCAGAATTCTTCAATTAATGTTCATGTGTGTTTACCTTTACTGCCGTTAAAATGCAAGACTCTTTTCGGCTCATAAAAAGTAAGGAAAGAATACTCAGAGGGTTACTCAGAGGGTAGTGGAGCACTGGAACAGGTTGCCCAGAGAAACTGAGGATGCCTCATCCCTGAAAATGTTCAAGGCCAGGTTTGATGGGGCTTTGAGCAACCTGGTCTAGTGGAAGGTGTCCCTGACCATGGCAGGGGAGTTGGAACTAGATGATCTTTTAGGTGCCTTCCAACCCAAACCATTCTATGATTCTATGAATAGATGAAAATCACTAGGGAGAAAGTTTTACATCTGTATGTATATGTTACGTAAAAAAGTTTAGCAAATATTCTGGTCCCTCGTTTTGTTGTTTCTAGGACTGGAGATGACATGGGTGCAAAGGCCTCCAGAAAAGGCTGTGAGTGGGGAATCCTTCTATGTCACCTATGCAGTCTTTGCTTCTGACAGTTTTTATCAATATGCTGTGCAAAATGGAATCCTTTCCCACAGGTATTACTTCTTATAAAAATGTTATCTTGATCATGAGTATATGACAGTTTTGTGTGTACATATTCAGTAATATAATTGGAACACGTATTCTGGGGCTCCTCACTAATTCCTTCCATCTTTTGAGGTCTCTTATAGCTCTGTTTGCCCTGGTATTTTCCTCTTTGCAATGGCTTTGCTCTCAGAGCAGTCATCATGGCATGCTTGCCTGCTAGGTCAGAGCCATGGCACATCACTACTGTCACAGTGCAACTCTGAACATCACTTCTTGCCTTCTCTACACATGGATTTAATAACTGAAGTTTAAGCAAGAGTCACGGATTCACTGTATCTCATACTCATTTTAATCATGTGTGATTGAAGTGCACAACATGGGAATGAAAAAGAGCTAGTCCAACCCTAAATCCACTGAATTCAATGCTGAACCTCACTTGATTTCTGTGGGATTAAGATCAGTCCAAAAGCTTGTATGTCAACTCAGACACTATGTTGGTGACTGTGGACGTCAGAAGTTAAATAGAGAGTGTCTAGGGGTACAATTCCAGATCTACAGGTCTGGATCTATAAATCTGGTGGTAATACACTCTGACTTCACACTTTTGCCTGTATGTAGCAATTCTCCATCCATATACAGCAGCACCTGGGAGAGAGGGTGGAGGCCCACTTGCTGGGCTGTTAGTGTAAGAGATGTTTATGGAACATTTTTCTCTGCCTGAGTGTTCACATTGCGAAGTTCAGTTATAAAAAATGTTATCCAAAGATACTTTATTTCATATTGAAAGATGATCTATAATCTATTTGCAATGCAAAGAAGTTGATATATTTTATTTTTTTGTCATCTATATACTATTTTTAAAACTTTTTAAAAATTTGTCTATCACATTTTGTGAAATGTGTGGCTAGTAATAGTTCCAAGAACTTAACCATGAAGCAGGTTTTTTAACTGCCTGGCATGAATCTGATTTTTCCAGCCTTCCCAGGGAGGCCTGCTCCCTCAAATCAGTAAGGAATTTGGAAGTCTGCTTTTTGTGTACTTATACATATCTTGAACATAGAGACAGATGGCAAATACTTTTAAAGAGATAGAAATCTATGCTGCAGTTTTTCAAAGGGATCAAATTTGCATCTCATTTTAACTAGAAGGTTCTCTGGTTGATGCTAAAGGTTACAGTGGCTAACCCAAATGCGTCTGAGGTTGGCAAGTCAGTGAATGGGCATCAGCATAATTGGGTGAAGCCATGATGAAGTTAATGAATAACAAACACAGAATACAGGATAAATTTTATAAAGGACCCCTAAAGGAAAGCACATGATGGAATTAGGCACCAACTTAATTAAGTATTTTTCTTAACTTCCAGTATGAGCTCAAAGGCTAATAAATTTTAATATTTTATCTGTTTAGGTGTTTTAGAGATTGATGTATTTGCTTGTCTCATGTTTCAAATATGTCTATGCCTTTGTCAATCTGGCCATGAGTACAATCTATGTTAACCTAACCCTCTATGTTTGTGTTTATTTCTCATAATAAACACAGTCTTTTCATAATAAACAAAGCCTTCTGTCTTAAATCTACACATTATTGACTAGTTCTTCTTTCATTAAAAAAAAGCCAAAAATAAACCTTTGTGTTCTGGAATTGTTTTATAAAGATCCAAAAAAATCACATAACATTTCAACTAAACTGCAACTAATTCTGGCTGTATCTGAGTAAACCATGTTTGCAGAAAACAATCTTATCTTACAGCCAGATTTATTAGGGTGATAACCACTGAAAGTGTAACTGAGGAAACAGTATTGCATCACACATTTCCAGGTGAATACATTCATCTTTCAGGAATGAGTTTTCAAAAGTTGTTTTGCAGAACAGTCATAAGTCATAAAGTCATAAAGTCCACTTTTTTCTGTAGATTTTTTGTTTGAGGAATTGCATCTGATATTGTTGTCCATTATACTTATTGTCCTTGGCAATTTGGATTGTGGAGCAAAGACTGGAGCTAAATGGTCCGTATGAATCTCCTGCATAGATGAAGGTATATCATTGAAAACACTGAGACTGGAAGTAGCCAGGGACACGTCTGATAGTGGAAGTAGAGCTATGGTGTCTTTTTCTCTGCCAGATGAGGTAGTGCGAAGTAAGTCATGAAGTCAGGCTGGAAAGAGAAGTGGAGGTTGGTCCCTGCTTGCAGCACAGTCTCTGCTAGAAGTCCCTAGTGGATGGCAGTAGGCAGAAGTCCAGCTGACAACAATCTCCAGTGTTCCAGGAGCATTTCAACCAGAAGCAAAACAAAAGAGGAAGAAATGGTCCAACAGTGTTTATTTCACTGCATAGATTTTTGCTGCTAATTTTTCTTTGCAGGATAAAGAACAAGCTCTCATATGCTTGTTGCAATTTTTGTGAATGAGGAATAGATGTAAAAGTTTTTCTCTCTCTCCTGCTTGATTAGCAATGCTACTGCTGCAAAAGAATTCTGTGAGGAGCATGAATGTCCTACCAGATGGAAAGATGCAAATGGGGACAACTGCTGTGTCTACCACGCCAACATTCATTCCTGTCCTTTGGCCTTCATGGTTAGTGTTATGGTGCAGCATCATGTGGTCTGTTCTTTCTACTGGATGAGACATCATTGTAATAACCAGGTTCAAGTTCTATGATTACAATTAGACCAAATTTATAGTTCACTAAAACCGCTGTGGCAACGTGTGTCGGTTTCAGAATTTTTTTTGCACTGGATGCTGAGGCTGCAAAGCAAGTGTTTGGATCTTTGGACAAGGCAGTATTCAGAATCTCTCGTTACGTTTAGTGGGACCAGTTTCTCTCTGAGTTTACCTGACTTGGATCACTGTGCAGCCAATAGAGAAAGAAAGTCAGATCATTGCATTCTAAAACAAGCAGGGCAAATTGTCAGTTGGAGGTATTCCAGTCTTTCCAGTTTATAGAGGGACTATGAATAATTTGCTTGGATTACTGGAGTTGAGGGGGATGAGCATCATCAGCTGTGACTTGTAGAATTGAGGCCTATATACACGTGTTCTGAGATGGAATGATTTTTCTCCATTTTATCAGAGCAAAAAAAGGAATCCAAATACAAGGTAATGAAATTTGTGCATGCAGTGTAAGCAAGATCTATTCCTAGCCTGTCTCCTTGGCCTGTTCCTCTTTGAATGGATACTTAACGTTCTGATTCTAAAAATACAGTTTGGAACACCTTTTTTTAATCTATGAGGTAGCTTACCCTGCATAAGGACTTCCATGCAGTTGCCCAGTTTTTCTAGTTAATCTCCCTTCTGGCAATGTGACATGTTCTTCATGATCAAAGGTTGTGTAATAGGAAGCCTAATGTACACATCTTGCAGCTGTTTCATGTACCCTTTGGTGTGAAGGCCTAATTGCTCCACAACAGCTCTAGTTTGCTTCTTGGCAGTCTGTTCTTAAGGACCTGTTTTATTAATGGCTCCCTGAGAGCCTTAGGTGGCACCAGGACTTTGGTTTAAAAGAGGAATCCCTGATGGAACTATCACATCAAAGTTTTTGTCTAGAACCTTAGTAAAGGACTTCAACATCCCACCACTGTGGTGATGTCTCTATTATTTCTTATTTCACAATTTTTTCTGCTTGGAATTAAAGTGTGGAAGTGGCAAAAGCATGTTCACCAACATGCATCATCTGGTTTCTTCATAATACTGTAAATGTTTCAGTTTCTGCTTAAAGGAACTCTAAACTGTTTGACTGTCATACAGCTGAGTATCACTGCATAAGATTGAACATACACTTCAAAGCAAGTTTTTTCCATTGATTGAGAGGAGTTGTGGTTTTCATTGTTTGGGGTTTTTTTCAGTGTCATGAGTACTAAAATGTTTTGTTTTGGTTAAGATGTACTCCATTTCTTTTGGCTTGGTCTATTTCTTACAGTCCTTGGAAAGAAGTGTCTGAAGAATTATCTGGAGTTAGGAGACAGACTTAATCGTTTCAAGCAAACAAAAAACTATAAGATCTTTGGACACCAAAATTAATCCTCTGTGTTTGTAGGCAGTTTACATCTTAATAGCTTTACTGAGAAATGCTCTGCAAACAAGCACTGAAGAGGTGGCACCCTTCCTCATTAAAGAAAAAAGAAAAAAAGCTGCCGTATCAAAAGTGAAACTTCAATAAAACTCCTTGGGAAAAATATTAAAAGTGGGATATGATTCTGGTTCTGGTTCTAATACAGCAAATCCTGAAAAAGCAAACTAGTTTCACAAGAATACTCATTCTACGAGTACACTACTGAGGCTCATGTATTTTAAGAAATAACAATATATGTGAAATTCTAACTCAGTATAGGAACAGTTGCTTCTCTGTTATTTTATCTTTTATTTTGCCACAGAACAGTGTTGCTCGTGTTTTGGCATTTTGATGGCTTTGGTTATAAAATATCACTTCATTTGCTGTTAGAGAACATAAGTAATTTTAAGAAAGTAAAAGAGGAGGAGCTAGGACTTCCATTGTGTCGTGGTTTACTGACATAACCAATATGTTTACTAAAGGCTAAAGGAGGAATATGTGGTCCATGGATCCCAGATGATGGTCAGATATTTACTCACACTTTGTCTACTGCTGGCAAAATAAGCCAACGAAACTGGACTGCCAAGGTAAAGTATATTTATTGCACGTAGGATTTTACCTGATTTGATCTTTTCAGAGCTTACTTGCTAGTAATTTAATGCAGTTCATATACATGTTCCCCATCTCATTTGTAGGTATGTGTTACATGTGTAAGTTGTGCATATAGCTGAGTACTATCAATTCCCAACTGACTTGACTTGGACGTAACAGCTTTACACCTTAGGTAGTTAGTGGAAGTTGGGGGGGGTGAGGAGGGGAAGTGAATAGCATAATCTGTCCATTTGAGGTCCACACTAACAATACCATTGCACTATGGACTGGACTGTGTGCAGGTTCGTATTGTCATTAGGGTGCTTCTACCTGGCAGAACTAACAGCGAAGCATACAAGGCAGCATGCACAGGGCTGATAGCCCTGCCTGGTGAAAAGAATACACACCAGGAAGGGAATCAGACCAGTCTTTCCTACAAGAGTTGTGTCTCCTGATTCTGAAAAATGCACAAATTCTTCTGAATGACACCACAATCAGTTAGTTCTTGTTCTAAAAGCCTACTGTATGCAAGTGAAATTTTGATGCTTGCTGCTTTGTTCTCTTTTTTGGCAGGTTATTTTAGTTCATGTGGGTGTGACTTCTCTCATCGCGCACATCAGAGTTGGGAGAATGCAAGCTGCTCTGGAAGCAAAGACCACTGTCCTTCCTGCAGTAGGTATGATATAAAATGAATATGTGAATTTGCTTATTGACTGCAAATCTCAGTGCTTTTATCCCTCATGCATGCTTACCAAGAGCAAAAGGGATTCCTACCTCAGCCTACGTTTGAAAATACATGATGTCTTCCTGAAATTCTTCTTCACATAACACTGAACATCTGACAAAGTGTTTGAGCTTCTAACATGTGTATTAATCAAGAACAGTAGAAAGCCACTTTTGTTGAATGAGTCGAATACCATGTAGAAGCCATGGCCAATGGCTTCAGTTACTACAGGGCTTGTCTGCAAGCATTCATGGGGATGCGGGAATATTCCTCCAACTAGTGTTCTGAGGATCTGGACACTCTTCCTCTGAAAGGGAGCAGACAAGTCTTAAACATATTGAAAAGGTAGAAATCTATATTGGTTCCCTTGTTCACATTAAAAATTGTTCCCAAAGGCATCAGTCTTTTGTTTACTCTAGTATACGTATATGGAGAGAAGCAGAAATAACTGTCGCAATTCTCTTTGTGATGTAGGATTTAAAAAGTGGACTTTGTTTAATAAATTAAACACATAACCTGAAGAAAGTTATTGGTTAAAATAGGAGTGTCATCACAATACTCTCCTAGAAGTTTGAGAATATATTTCCCAATGTTATGGAAGAAAAGGAAAAAAACAACAAAGCAACTCCAGTGTGAATAGAAGTATTTATCTATAGAGTTTTCTATTCATTTCAAAACAACTGCAGCTGAATTTTCCAGGAAACTTACAATATATCAGAGAAGAAATTTTTAAAAATGCAGCTCTACCCCTGAGGCAGACAGTGACTTCTGTTATTATCTTGGTATTATACTGGAATTAATGAGGCTGAAACAGAATTATTACTGAGCAGTGGATTTTTTTTTTGCTGAGGCTTTTTTATTAAAAAAAAATTACATAATGACAGAATAATACCTTCAGCTCACCTCACAAGGCTGAAGTACACCATGATATTAGTTTAGTCACAGAGGTGTAATTGAAAGACCATTCAAGACATGGGAGAAGGAGTTTTGTTATTTAAGACTTTTGTTTTAAATCACATCTGATACTGCCAATAATTTATATAAGACCTTGGAGGAAAGTAAGTGAAATACTTGAAGTATGGGTTGCAAGATTTCTTTCTCCAGTCTCCAGTGTCTTCTGCTGCTGCTGCTGAGCAAGGGTCACTGGCTTCTGGGGTTCACAGGAGCTGGATTAAATACAAAGAATACAAAAGAAAATGCCTTCCTTGAAGAACTTTGAGTTTCAGAAAAAAAAATGTCGATAATGAGAAACACAGTAGTGATGAAGTGATTTATACACAAAACATGTTGAAGGCTCTGACGTAATTAACATTTAACCTGATGAAAGAGAACCCATATCACTTCAGAAATTCAGATTATTCTCTAAGTTGCTGGGGCAGTATCTCTGAATTCTTCAAAATTTATACTTTCTGGGACTCTGAGGTTTCCCAGGTCAAGAACCATGTGTTTAAGTCTGAATAAAATCTCGTGGAAACGGTCTTAAAATATTCTGATGTGTGTTTCCTTTTGTAATCAGTCTGTGGAGATGGCTTTTGTGAGGAAGAAGAAGGCTGCTCTATCTGTCCAGCAGACTGTGGGGAATGCCCACTTTCTGCTGATGCTAGGATAGCAATTGCTTTACCAATATGTTTAGTCTGCACCGGCTTCATTTTGACAGTCATGGTAAGTACCCTTTCTCTTCCCTTCTGTTTCCTTTCTCTTACTTCCATGATTTTATTAGATAGAGTGGAGCTCTCTCTTAGAAGGGGGATAGATTTTCTTCTTCATCCAGCACCTGTGTGCTATGGAAAAAAGCAGAAAGAAGGAAAAAAACCTTTAAGGCTTCTTTATGAGGGAAGTCTCATTGTGCTAGGAATTTTCATCCTCTAAGAGAGAAGACTGAAGTGGAATGTAACAGAGGGATGGGTATATGATGGTAAAGGAAAAAAAGGTTTTCCACAACATGGGAAGTAGGGGATGCCAGTAAAGTAAGAGTAATTTTCACTCACAATAAAACTCTGTTATGAAATTAACTGTTCGAAAACCCTGTGGAGGCCAGAATGATAAAAGAATTCATAAACAAATTAGGTAAATTCATTAAGGGACTAGCTCCACCAGAGGCCATTAAATCTCAGAGTTCAAATACAACTTAAAATGCAATACATTCAACTTGGGATGTTCTCAAAAGAATCATGGGGAGAGGATAATTTTTTGTTTGTTTGTTTTGGTTGGTTGGTTTTTTTAATAGGTTCGTTTTCTTAGTGTAACAACCAGTTTGGTTCAGTTCAAAGTGATTAATTTTGCATAATAGTTATCAATTATTATAGCAGACCCATGAAGGAAAAACAAAAAGGGAATGAGGAGAGAGGAGTGAATGAATATTGGAGAAGTAGTTTTGGGTGTCTTTGAATGAAAATGTCTGTATAAAGAGAGAATGCTATTATGGCTTATTACTTCACAGTGCTTCTGGGAAAGAGGATCTACATTCCTTATGTGTCTGCATCTTGAAAAAAATGCATTTATGAATTTCATAACAGCTTTAGCAGGTGAATAAGGCAGTTGTAGAGTCATTTTATTGGCTATGTTCGTAACAGATGATTTATTTGGAGCTTGGTCTGTATATCTTGTAAAATTATAGGCTCCTCTTTCCTCAGGGATTCCTTCTCTATCTATCTTGTACTGCAGTTGCAGTGAACATCTGAGGTAGGCAGCTGCAGTGAGAAGGAATGAGCAGGAGAAAGCCGATGGCCCACAAATTGAGGTGCTAAGGGAGGCCTGAATCATGTTACATTTTTTTCTCTTTCTGTGCCTCACTGTGTGGCTTTGTGAGTTAGGAACAGAAGACCTGTTGAAATCTACTTGAGCACTCATAATCCACAAGGCAGTTGTGACAATGAGTTTATTACAACTGTCCCGTAAAACCATATGATGTGACAGAAATAAGCAACTGGACAGATGAGCAGTTCAGACAGTTTTAGATAACTGGCTTTTTAGAAGGAGCAATGGAGTTTCTTGGCCTTGCATATGTTTATTTAAAGGTCTTGTAGCAAAATTTACCTATTATTTCTGCTGGTTTTCTGTAGGTTTTGAGTTGGGTTTTGTTTTCCTTCTTGCATTTCTGTATACATATACTTGCTAACTTCTTCAATAGCAGCATCATGGGGTTTTTAAGTGTTATTGGTTTTATCATAACAAGATAGGAAAGATTATTTTATCCAATTCAGTAATTGATATAATGTAAAAAGAACCATCTAGGAAATGAATGCCTTCTTTTAATCACTTCAGTAGAGGAAAGGATTCCTTTGATATCAGTGTTTACAACCAACCTAGTGTTCAGTTCTTGCTAATATGTCTTTATACGGTCATACCTTTGCAAGATAAAATGTAGGTTTCTTTCCTCAGAAACCTTTTGAAATAAATGGGATGACTTAATTTTGATTCTGTGAGCTCTATATTTGTCACAAATTTCAACCAATATATCAACACAATCTTCACAACCTGTTCCTCATGTATTATCTAGGCTTTTGTTATCTGCTTCAATGAATGCATCATTCCTAATATTAAATTCCACACTATAGAAAATAGTATAATGATGGTAAAATGCTGCTTTGATTTGACATTTTGGCATTGACTGCAGTCATAACAACTGTATAATTTAATGTGGTGCTCATTTGAAAGCATGTGTTTACCCTTTGTATGTTAGTTTTGTATGTCAGCTCTACAGAAAATCAGCTATTAGCTCAATGCCTTTTTTACAAAGTAGCCACAGATCCCTAATATTATTTATGCTTGAGTATTTGACATAATATGGGCTAATTTGTAGGTCATGGGCTAATCCTATTATAAGATACAGTGTTCCTTATCTCAGGATTGGGATGGAGTGTGTTCTTGTCATGCACTTCCTTAGCAAAGGGCACTTCCATGAGATGAGATGATGTAAACCTCTCATCTGATGTCCAGGCTGAAATGTAAATGCAAAAGTGTCGACAATAATGGAGAGTTTGTAGCCTATGCAAAATATGACATGTAATTAGTTCTAGAATATAGGCTGTACAGTTTTTAATATATTTATTAGATGCTGTTTTCTTCTAATCCTGTTATTAATACTTTTGGTTCTAATGTTACTTGTAAGATATATGTTGGCTGTTTAAAAATGAGATTTAGTTTGGAAGCTTTTAAATTTTCGTATTTTATAAAAATAATGTCTAATTTAATTCCTTCAAAGACAGGAAGGCTATAATAGGAATGGATTTGTTTTATTTTTGTAGTGGTTTCAGTATCAGAAACAAAAGATGCTTTGGGATGAAAGCTGGATTATAGACTTCACCTGCATCAAACAAGGTTAGTAACTAGTAACTGATACTGTGATCAGTTTCCTTAATAATTTTGAGAAATAATTTCAATTATAATGTTGATGTTTTAAGGGTCTTACAAAAGGTGAAGCAGTTTGTAAAAGACATATCCAGTGTTTCATCCCTGTAACCTCTGTGAGCTGATCACTGATATTTTTGTTTGTCGAAGCTTTAGATGACAAAATTTTAAAAATAATTTTGTTCTTTTAATTTATGTTGATTTGTCAATTGAAAAAGACAAGCCTACCCCAAAATAAATGGATAACCTCTGAAAATGGACAAAATAAATTACAGTTGCTTCAGTGGATATATCGTTCTGTATAATTTATCTCACTAAGTTGCCCTGGAATTGCACAAATATATTGAGAGATATAACGCTATCTTAATTTCTCTCAGTGTATGCTATCTGGGGCAGACTTGCTACAAAAAGTAATTCATTTTGGCCAGAGGTTTGGGGTTTTCTTTCCCTATCTTCTGGCTATAAATTATTATTTAATTCATTCTATAAACAAGAATAACTTTGGGTGTTATTATATGCTTTACTATGCTGCACTTAAAATAGGTATAGATTATTTACTTTGCTGTTCCTTGATTTAGTGTTCATAAGAAAACCATACCTAGACCCTCAGAAAGGGTAAATCTGTAGAAATCTGCTGAAGTTGATAGGTCTGTGCTGATTGTACACTCTCTCACTTTCTGTCTCTGGGAGAAATTGCTAGGCAGATGTCTACTTTATCTGTGCTCTGTTGTTGTGCTGCCAGTGTCAAGATGTTCTTGTGATAAGATATAGTAGAGAGACTTTCAGCCTTAGACTTGAACATTAATTTCTGTAAAGCTTTGATAAGATATCCTTGTTTCTGTAAGTAAGAGATTTTGGCTAAGAAATTCATTTGATTATATAAACCAAAATGACTTTCAATCCAGATTTGTGAAAACAGAAATGGAGAAAAGTGTTTTTCAATACAGAAAAAAATAACATAAGCAAATTTTCAGCTGATAGTAAATTAGAAAATGCCATAAGCATCCATGTGAGGAGAAACAATAGAGAGAGACTGAGGGAAATGAGAAGCATGATCAAAAAATAACACATTAAAATTAATTTAAAAAAACCAAGAAGAAAGATGTAACTATCTTGGAAAAAAGCCTGCACAGCAACAATACTGTTTAAGACCTAAGAGTGATGATTAAGAACTTAACGAGGACTGATGACATTATGAGATAAGGTAACAGACAGTATGTCTTCTCTGGACAGAGCTGTTCAGAGCTACCCATAGTAGCCTGAAATGCACAGTTATCTAAATGAAAACACATCAGCAGTGCTCTCCTCAGGGTATGTAGCCCTCAGTATGAAAAATTAGCCTTATTTTTTTCAAGGTAACTTCTTTTTTTTGGTGTATTGCGCTACATATTTTATATTTATATACATATATATATATATATATATATATATATATATATATATATATATATATGCAGTCTTATTCTCGAAGCTATCTCAGGGATCTCTGTAGAAAGGCTTCAAATGCAATTTTGAACTGCGTATGGATAATACTATGGTGTGTGAACATGGCAGTCCTGATTCAAGGTGAGATACTGAACTTCCTCAGCAACTTCCTCAGCAAGATATTTGTACTAGGGAAAGTTGAGAGGTCTCAGGAATTCTTAGACTAAGTGGCTAAACCTGGATTTTAATTGGAGAGAGTGACATGACATGTAGTTCATTAAATTTGTTTTGAACTCCATTTTGTTACCATGAGCTGGTCAACAGAGATTAAAAAATGTACATTAAGATCACTGGGGTTTTTTTCATCTTACTGTATTGTTGCTCTTCTCTGACTTCTCTCTGGTGTCAGAATCACTTCCCACATTCTTGTACTTTACAGTTTTCTAGGAGCTCCAAATAGACTTGTTAAAGTATGGCACAGGGCTTGCTCTCCTTCTCTGGGTTCTGTCCTCGGCTTCTATGTAACAGCAAGGGCTAATCATCTCAAGAGCAGAGAAATGAAAATTGCATCAGGTCCTGAGGATTAGTGAGAAAGATTTCTGGCAATGAATCATCTTTGGAACTTTTTTACTTTTTATGCAGCAATCATATTCCAAGCAATGGCTTTCTTTCTTAAGTGTTAACAAGAGCAGAGGAGATACAAAGATTTGGAGAATTCCCTATATTTTTTTGCCTCTGGAGTCTCCACATGCAATAATAGGCATCTTCGTGTGCCTTTTCTCATCCCACATCCCATTTAGATTGCATCATACAGACAGCAACAGGAAGCATGATAAGTGCTCCCCCAGCACCCAGTGACTCCAGTGTCAGTTGTGTTACTGCTCTGAGCTCCTGCACAGCAGCTGCCAACATGTCCAGGAAGAAATACTTCACCCAGACTGGGAGATAGTAAGTCAAAATATTACTCCTTTACTGAAGTATCTACTATATTATAGTTGTACCTTGATTTCTGGTTCTTGCAACTCTTGATGGGCAGCAAAAAGCTTGAATTTATTTTGTTAGGCCAAATCTGGTAAATCAAGATTTTCATCTGACTTCTCTACCACGTATTGGCTGTGGAGTATTTTATAAGCCAGGCTTCTGGTTTGGTTGTCATTTCTCCTTTTTTCTTAGGGACTTATTAAAAGGCCATCAGTGCATAACATGTCCTGCATGTGGTAACGAATGGCCCTTGCTGTTCAAATATATCTGGAACCAAGGCTTTTGTGCAACACTTTTTTCTAAAGTGCAGGCACAGCAAGCTAGGTTCTTTGCACTAAAGTACGGCATCCTTTACAGTAGCATACTAGAAATATTGTCCTTAAAACAGCTGACACCACACAAGACTCAGAGCGTTTCACCTCTGAATCGAATTATAAAGGTGCACATCATATAACTATAAGGACAAACAGTATAGCCACATCCTGCTATCCAGAAAGCAATTTTTCCCATAGAAGTGATAAAATTAAGACGTTGGAGTGGAACACGTGCAAAGGTGGAAGTAGTATTTACCATTTGAATCCATGGGGAAGGGTCTGTGCTTTGCGGGATAAAGAAGCTTACTTAGGATCATTGGCTGAGGGAGCAAGTGCCTTTTCAGCATAGATTGTGGAAAATCACAGCCATTTCATTGATGAAATGCTGTGTCCAGCATTGATCTTTTTTGCTGCTTCATTCTGAATGGTGAGTTTTTCATCGTCATTGTCATCATCATCATCATCATCTTCTTCCTCTTCCTCCTCTTCTTCTTCTTCTTCTTCTTCTTCTTCTTCTTCTTCTTCTTCTTCTTCTTCAGGTGACTCAAGGTCAAAAGCATTCATCAAAAGTGAAAAATGAAAGAATAGGGCATTCAGTCTCATTGGCGAAGCACCTACAGGTGCTACACCAGAGACCTCATACTCTGTGCTTATATGGTGGTTATCACTTTCCTGAAGGTATCTGCACTGCATTCCTTTACTCTAACAAGGAAAATTGCTTTGCTCTCTACCAAACTCAGCTTCTTCTTTGCTGAGAATGTTCAACTCCATGAGAACAAAACTATATTTAATGTCAGTGCAGGATCTACAGAACAGTAGCCAGGAGTAATGGATAGCAGGGATGTGGCTGTCTGTGTTTCTGTAGCTCTGACATTTCCTTTGCCGCTACTCCATCATCAGACTGACTCAACTGACTCTAACACTCACATTCCAGATGTTGGTCACAGATCAAGATTGCTTGAATATAATCAATAATGCTTCCTTTATCAGAAGAAACAGGGCCCTCTCCCCTGTCTTATACTCGGATTCAGATTTACAACCACATATGGACATGCTTAAATTCTCTGCCTCATCTCTAGAGATATTAAGCTGTTCCCCATTAGACAGTATATGCAGTTCATTTTTGTAATATTGCTGGTTTATAAAGTTGCCCTAGAACTCTGTGAACAGCATTTCATTCTGTTTCAGTGATGGTAGAACAGTAGCCATAAAGAAAATAATGAAGAAGGTGTTCACGCTGTCTAAATCCATACGTAAAGAAGTAAAGCAAGTGAGGTAAGAAGTGAAATTTAAGGCATGTGTGTCATTCCATTTTTACACTGGTTCTTTAAGGCTTAAAATCTTTCCAAATGTGACTGTAAATTCATATTCTCCTTTCTTTCAAACTTTGCTTTGACACCAGATCAAAATTTCCTTATGTCTCTTTTACTTCTTTCTCTATATTGTCAAACAAGGCACTTGGTTTTCCAGTTACAGTACAAAAAGCAGGAGGGACATCCATGAAAATTGCTGCTGTGCTGTGATTTCTGTTGATGTTCACAGGGAACTTGACCATCCCAATCTCTGCAAATTCATTGGAGGTTGTATAGAAGTTCCAAATGTTGCCATTGTCACAGAGTACTGCCCCAAAGGCAGCCTGAGTGATGTGCTCCTCAATGAAGACATTCCTTTGAACTGGGGTTTCAGGTAAAAAACCCAACTTTTGAAAAGATAAATGACATATACTGTGCTATATGCTGTTTAGAACAAGATGTTAATTTTAGATAAAGTCCTTGAATAGACGGGCCTATACAGTCATATAGAGAGAATGAAGAAGAAAGAAAGAAGAAAACAAACTCAAATATCCAGTCCAACTTGTCTTTTGGGGTTTTTTTTTGAGAAATCATATGTTTAGTGCTGGTCATGCTAAGCCAATGACTTTTCAACTCTTTCTCCAGTTATACTGCAAAACTGTTTTAAACCCCTTTTTTCCCCATTTATTTTGTTCCCAAATATCTTAGGCATCCCTATTTAACTAAAACCCACTGCATCTTTGTTTTTGAAGACATATTGGTGAAATGGTTAGCATACCTACAAATGCTTTATTATACTTACCAATACAGAAAATGAGCCCACATTGTCAATGAAACTTTCACAAAGGCAATGGCGTTGTTTTTGAGATTGATCTTCTTGACAGGCCCTTTCTGCTCTGCTGTAGGTTTGCCTTCAGCAAAGAAAAAAATGTTTTCAGAAAGGAAACCTTCCAAATAAAGCAAGGAAGGTAATAAAATTGTTTCTGTTGTAAACATGTGAAAGCACTCCCAAGGATACAAAGGTACAGACCAATTCTAGCAGAAACTCAGCTGTCCTGGCCTGTGAGCTCAGATGAAGGAGTGGGAGATGAGTTTTCAAACACCCACTTTAAGTGTTTAGGAAAAATGAGCATAGGAACACAAATTGAAAGCTATAGGGAGGGTTTCTGTAAACTTCAGTAGGCTTTGGAGCCATTCTTGAGTGTAAGTGGAAATACTAGCTGACTGATTTTTGACTTTCAGATTTTCTTTTGCTACTGATATTGCACAAGGAATGGCCTATCTCCACCACCACAAAATGTGTCATGGACGGCTGAAGTCTAATAACTGTGTGATAGACGATCGGTGGGTTTGTAAAATTGCAGGTAAAGAGAACACTAGAAAAAAAATTTCAAAGCTGTCCAGCTAACACCCTAATTATAGATTTCGCACTCAACACTCCTTCAAAGTGCCTTCATGTTGACATTTCATGTGGAATTGCTGACTGCACCAGACTTCACTAGCAGTGCCTTGTGCTGAAGCAAGTTCCATGTTACATTCTCAAGTCAACTCATTTGTAGGTGTCATTGATGAATGCATCTGATCCCACAAATGATGCAGTCTATCAACATCAGTCTGAGCAGAAACTGCCTCATTCTCAGTTTTGATACAGAGAGAAACCTGAGACATGGACAGTGATGTAAAGAAATGTAATAATGCTGACTGACTGGTAAACACAAGGTAGTTTAGTGGAGAAAAGCAGACTCAACTGAGAGCTTTTAAGTCCTGTTCACAAAACTGAATTGTATTCTCCCAGAGATGGAGCTACAGGTCAGGTCTGCTCTTGGTACAGGAAGACAGCCTCTGGGAAGAGGAAAACCAGTGGAGAGTCTAGTTTAGTTTGCAGCTTTCCAAGGGTAGTTAAGGCAATGATCATCTCTTCTACTTCTTGACCAAAGTAGTCATCATACTCTCTAACCAATAGCCATCCTAAAAACAGCAGCAACAGATTTGCTTTTCCGTGGTACTTCCTATGACTAAGGCTCCTACACAGGGCCAGGCCTGCTTCTCCAACTCCTTCAGTATCCTGCTGCCTTCAGAACTGCCTGCTCTACTTGGAGCCTGTTCTGGAGAAAAACAAAAATTAGACATAGTTGGATTACATCAACTGCATCACCTTAGCACAGCTCCTCTCAATTAAAGAGGGTCTCTGAGAAATCATTCAGAAACTACTCTTTTGATTCTGTTCTGTGTCAAACTGTAGCAATGTCAAATTTTCATGGTTTATCTGGATGCGATAATGTCAAACAAACCTCACAAATAACAAATGTGGAGTTATTTTAAAAATGACCTCCACCTAAAGATTCAATCCCTAGGACCATCTTAATTAGAGGTCACTCCAGATAAAACCAGATGTCTGCATCCAGCCTTCGCATACACTCAGCAGAGTACTGTTTACGTAAGAAAGAAAACTGAAGTCAGTTGTTTTTTTTCCCGTTCTTCCTGATTCTGAGTCATATGCTGAGAATCCCTTCTATATTAGGCTAGAAGTATAGACGGAAAGATGTTTTGCATCTGTGCTGCCTTTGTTCTGATGCTAGTGGTGTTCAAGTAACGCCCACCATCTGATTTTCTGTTGTTAGTCTGTCTAACTAGTAATTACTTTAGCAACCTGCCACCTGAGCTAAGGATCAAGGGACAAAGTAGAACAGAAACTTGCATTTACATCCGAACTCTTGCACTGAGGTGAGACTATTATCTGAATATAATTTGTTAAAATCATAAAATAATTCTGATTGGAATGGGTTACGTAATTCAATTTCCCTGCTGTCATGCAGTCTTGCCCAAATATTTGGTTTTCCAGTTGCTGTATTTGCAGTAGTTTAGGGGGGCAAGACCACCTATTTCTAGACTATGTTGTGTATTTAGAATTGGGAAAATTAATTTCTTTAAACTAGCTGTGTTACTGTCTACTATTGCACATGTTTCAGAGAAGTATCCACTGAGTTTGCTTCCTGTTTTCTTCTTCCATGTTAGATTATGGCTTGCAGTCATACAGAAAAGGAGATTCTCCTGAAGGATCAAGTTCAACCCAGCAGCATTTGATACAGGTTTACACAGCTCCTGAAATACGTTGCCTTTCAGACTTTGAACCCAACTCTATGACAGATGTCTACAGGTAGCTAACTTTTCCTGATCTTGTACTTAGTAATCTTGACTATTCTTTAACAACAATTAGGCTCAGTGTAATTCTGTCACTCCAGGAATATGCTTGATTGTATTTTTAAAAGGATTGATCCTGGCATACAGAACAGCATAGCTATCACAGGATCTTCTCCTTCAAGGTAGATAACCAAATACTGAATTCACTGACATTATTTAAAAGCAGAGTTGGCCTAATGATTTATAAGGAGACTGGTAAGATAAAAAGGCATAAATATCTGCTATTATCTAATTATCCTTTTTTTCTGTTGCTGTTTCTTATGAAAAGGAGATTATTTTCAATAATAGCAATACTTGAAAAGTTAATAGCATCAATGTTGCAGGATGTCATAATGCACATATGCACCCTGTAATTTTATAATTAATGTCAATGCATTTTTTTGGGGCATATACACAGTGACATTATTTGGTTTACAAAGGAAAAATAAAGGGAACGAAAAAACCCGGATGCACTAGTGAATAGCTCCATTCTTTTCCTTTTGAAAACCTTTATAGAAGAACACTTTCTAGTGGCTTATTTGGCTATCAGGTTTAGCCCTGCCGATGGTGGATTGCTTCTATCAGCCACTCTTCAGATAAGCAGGATTACAATTGTAAACAAATGTCTGCGTATAAAATGCGTTTGAACATTATTAATTTTAATCCATTCTATCAAATTACCTGAGCAAGAATTTGAAGTTTCAGTAGTATTTGTGCCTATAGGCTTAAATATGTTCTTAGAATTTGCTTCAAAATAGCTCAGCTAAGGCAGTTTGTGGTTGTGTTGGTATTTCTGGCTACTGTTGTTTGTCCTGTGTCAGTCTGTACTTTTTCAACGTGAAGTGTTCTTAGGAAGAACTGTGCTCCAACTAAACAATAATTTTAGGATTGTCTTATACATTCCAGTTTACAATTGCCCTGCAGCCAAAATGCATCCCAGAAAATGTATCATTTCCTTGGCTTGTCTGTTTTCACTTTGCTCCTATTCAGGATATATCTCATTATTTAACTTTGCAGGCAACTTGGCCTCCTGAAGGCATTTCTTGCCAAGGGTTCCCCTTAAACTAATCCTAAAATCTGATTTACTCATATCATACATGTCTGCAATGAACTTTTGACAGATTCAGTGAAGGCTTCCTGGATTTCTCTTGCTGTCAATCCACAAGTCTACAAAATCCACATCTTCTTTTGGGGCTCTGTGTTGTGATTTGACACTGGCCAAATGCCAGGCACTCATGAAAAGCCTGCTCAATCACTGTCCTCTGCTCTGCAACTGGACAGAGGAGAGCAAATTTAACAAAGGGTTAATGAGTTGAGATAAGGACCAGGAGAAAACCCTTCAAGGGCAGAACAGGCTCAACTTAATGATACAAAGTGAATTTATTACTAACAAGATCAGAGTAGGAGAATGAGAAGTAAAACAAGCCCTTAAGAACACCCTTTCCTCCCCCCAGCCCCTCCCTCCTTCCCACCGACTGTACAGGGAGGCAGGGTGGGGGTTTTGGTCAGTTCATCACCGAGATCTTTATGCTGCTCAGGGAGAGAAGTCGTTTCCCTGCTGCACCGTGGGGTCCCTCCCACAGGAGACAGTTCTCCGTGAACTCCTCCAGTGTGGGTCCACTCTCACGGGCAGACAGTCCTCCCAACACTGCTGCGGCGTGGGTCACTCTGCCACGGGGTGCAGTCCTCCAAGGATGGCTGCTCCAGCCTGGAAGCAAGGCCTCTCTCTCCATAGGACTTCCTCTGGATCACAGTGTCCTGGTATCCACCCGCTCTGGCATCGTCACCTCCCCCACGGGCTGGGAGTGGATCTCTGCATCCCCCGTGGACCCCCATGGGCTGCAGGGGGACAGCTGCCTCACCACAGGCTGCAGGGACATCTCGGCTCCGGTGCTGGGAGCACCTCCTGCCCCTCTTCTGCACTGATCTTGGTGCCTCCATGGTTGTTTCTCTCACATGTTCTCACTCCTACTCTTCTCTAGTTGGAAAATTACAACTACCCTCAAACTTTGTTATGATTTCGTCTTAACTCTGTTCTCAAAGAAGTGTTACCATCATCTCTAATTGGCCCAGCCTTGGCCAGCGGCACGTCCATCATCAGAGCCATCAGGGATTGGCTCTGCTGGACATAGTGGAAACTTCCAGCAGCTTCTCACAGAAGCCACCTCTGTGCCCCGCCCCGCTACAAAAAACCAGGCCCTGCAAAACCAACACACATTGAAATTATTAATTTCTTGGTTAAAAAAGAGGTAAAAGAGGTGAGAGATAAAATCACAAAAGGGAAAAGAGCAACATGCAGACCGGGAAGATAGAGATGTGCCCTGTAGCATTAAAAGAGTTGTCTTCTTATCTGGGCTGTTCTTTAGAAACTTTATTTTAATAAATGTTGTGTTTGATGACATGAGCAGAAGATAAAACTTTTTCATACATGTATTTGGGCTCACTGGCCAGGCAGCAGTGATCCAGTCTTGAAATCCTCAGTTTTGATCTGTGCAAAAATTCCATTAATATTCCTGAAGGTAAGGCCCGAATAAAAAATGAATAGAAACTGCAGGAGTGGAATTTGTAATTTAGTGAGCTCTTACAGATGAATCACTTGTTTTTAAAGTTCTCTAGGTAAAGTGTTGGTCAGGTGGAAAAGCTGAAATGAAAAGAGAATAGGGGCACGAACATAGCTCCTGTTTTGAGTTGAAGAGGCTGTTTTCACCTAGATCAGTTCTTCCTGATTTGTAATTGTTATGTGAATTTCACTATCCACAATGTTAGGATTTTACTGGGCAGTGCTGCTGAAGATAAATTAAATCAATACTGCTTTATCAGAGTTACGATCATCTAATTAGTATCCTTGAAAATCTGTTTCAGCTTTGCTGTCTCACCGGGATTGATATGGCTTTCTCCTACCAAATCACCACAAAATTAATATAAAAATCTCATCAGATTATTTTCTATATTACTCAGCATGTTTTATAGGCATTATTTTATTTTCCAGTGGTGGGCTGATAGGTGGATAAACATAACCTGTTATACCAACAGAATGTCTTACAGAATAGTGCAACAATTAGCAACACGATAGATTGAAAACCAATATTCTCCATAAAAGTAAATGTTATCAAGCAGAGAGGTGTACAGGGGTAAATTATTACATATTTTCAGTATATAAAGAGGCAAGAACATCTTTATTCAGACTGTTGGCTGGGGAGGTGCTTGCTTCTAAGAGATCACTGTTCTGAAAGATCTCCAGTGAGTTCAGTAAAAAGACTAAAGTCAGTTTTTACTCTGTCTTTTTCCATTGTTTATTCTTGATAAATGTGTTTGACCTTAGTTCAACTGAGGAAGATGATGACGACGAAAATATAATTCAGAAGGAACAAGCAGAAATGCTTACTATAAAATATCTCCTCTGGACACACTCTGTCATCATAGACTGCAGGGAGATTTTCTAGAGCAGTGATCTATGCTGAAAAGAAGCCACTCCTGCAGCTTATGATTCTGATGAACTTGCTCCTGCCCCTTGATTGGAGTAAAAATCAGACTTCTGCATTTAACTGGTAGGAATCATGTACATGAACCTGCACCTATTGCCTCTGGATTCCATTAATTCTTCCACAGAAAATTGCTTTGCTCAAACTCACTCTGGGATTGATAACCATGACAGGAGAATGCTATGAAACAGTCACTACCAAATCTCTGAAAACAGAAAGTAGTAACAAGTAGCAGCACCGTTGCCATCCTTCGTTTTGGGATACTGGGATTTCCATCATAGAATGGGGAAATAAGAAATCATGAAAAGAAGAAAGCAATTAACTGTTATTTCATTAAGATTTTGCTTTGTTTTTATTCTGCAGTTATGCCATCATTTTACTAGAAATTGCCACAAGAAGTGACCCTATGGCAGTAAGTAAAGATGAACTATCTGTAGAATTTGCATGGCAGCTTTGATTCTGTTTCTGCTGAAGACACAAACCAAACTTTGAGTACCTGCACGTTTGAGTTACTTTTTGAGCATGCATTTTCCTTGTGATTTTTTAGATACCAATTCAGTTCCCATGGAACATGCAATCAGGGTTTCCTCATAGATCTACCAGTTTTCCCTTTCAGAGCTTTGAAAAATAGCATATGATAAAAATAATGCAGCTCCAAAACTGCCTTTTGATTCGTTTTGTGAGGCTTAATGGCTGGGTGAATGCAGAAGGAATATATGTACTAACATCTTCCTTTTTCTCCTGTTTCTTCCTTTTCCTGACATTTACAGGCCCTTTTAGTGGAATCTTGCAGTAATAAGAATTACCTAGAAAAGCAAATTAGCTGCTCTCCATAAGGAAAATGTCTATTTTGCATGTGTCTTTTGATCAGTGCTAAATGGCAAATACAAAAGAGAATGCACCTTGAAATTGAAAATAGATGGTCTGGATATGTAACCGCGTTTTCTCTGAAGTAATTTGCTTAACAAGAATTGTAACAATGAAGACCTGAAACTACAATTTTTCCAGTTCTGACAGTTTCTTATAATAGACTAAAGTAGTCCATGTGATTTCTTAAAAGTTTCCCAATATCTTGGCAGGTATTAATTTGTTTCAAAAGTTGTTTATCACATATAAACACTGTGATTAAAGCCTGTCAGTCGTGAAAAAGCTTTTAGACAAGGTGACCCAATTTAGACTGGGTTATATGGGGTTTTTTATCCCTTTTTTTTTTCCCTTGTGATCTCATGTGAAAAAAGAAAAAAACTGATTCAGATGTGATAGGGAAGATGTTATAAAAGTGATGATGATAATAGTAATATATTTTCAATGGCTGGCATGAGAACCATACCACTTGTTTCAACGTTGTTTAATTCCCTTTTGTCTAGAAAGATGATGTGCATTCAGCTGAATATTCTTGGTGCCTACCTTTGGCAGAATTAATTTCAGGAAAGGCTGAGAATTCTTGCCCATGTCCCACGGATTATATAGAGGTGGGTGAAATACAATGTCGTGTATAAAAATGCTTTATTGAACTGAATTTACAACAGGTCATAGAAGTTTTGTGGCAATATTACCTTTGATAAATACAAATAACCTAGAAATCAAGAAGTATACCTCAAACAAGGCAAAATGAAATTATTTAATATCCTTAATAAAAAACTGTCATTGTGACAATGAAAAATTCAATTGTCCCCTCAAGTTACCAGTGTAATAGATTATGTTTTTAATATTCAATCATTGATTTTTGTGCAATTTTATTTTATTATGAAGTGTTGAATTCCATACATATTTTATGTTAGTAATATCTAGCTTACTGGCAGAGGGCTTTCAAATAATGAAGTCTGTGTCTCACGCAATGTATTAGTTTGGTTTGATTCTCATGCAACATGTCTTTGTCTTCAGTAGCCTTAATGAAGTACACCCCCTCACAGTTTAATTAGATCAGAACAAGATTGTGGCATCCCTATTTCAGTTTAAGTGTGATATAATTCACCTTTGCTGGTTTGTAGCAACCTAAATGTAAAAAACTTCTCATTAGCAGCACTGGATTTTAATCAGAAGTTAACATTCTTAAGGGGTGCTTCAGCTTTTAATCTTTTGTGAATTTTGTGTACAGATAAGTCCTCTGAAAACAGTATGTGACTCCAACAGCATAACATTGTCTTACAGCACAAGACAAGACCTTAAGCACTGTTCAGCAGAAGGACCATGTATACCTAACTCATTATTTCCTGCAGCAGCATTTTGAGGAACTAATATCCTTCATTCAGCAAGAACCTGAAGAACTCCAGAGACTTCAGTATAGCTCTGATACTTTTCACCAGCTGCAGATAGAGCTTCACACAACCAGTTGGCACCAAGAAAACAATAGTAATAATTTAAAACACTGCCCATGCTTGGAATGATAAAAGGCTGTTTGCTTTTCTCACTCTCTTTCCTTTCTGCAGTTAATTGAAAGATGCAGAAAATATAATCCATCCCAAAGGCCTACATTTGAACAAGTCAAGAAAATGTTGTACAAGATGAATCCTAATAAAGTCAGCCCTGTTGACATGATGATGACTCTGGTAAATTTAGCTTTTTAATCCAATCCAAGTTAATCTGCTCACTTTCAAGAATTTACACCTCTATCCTTCAGGTTTGTTTTTTGGTCCTGTACCCCTTGTTTGGCGAGAAAATCCAGTTATTTGTTCACCTCTGCTGGGCTGATTGTAGCTGAAATTCTGCTTGAAATCCAGCTTTCTGTCTCATTCCATGTCTTAGTTTTCTCAAGTTCTTTGGGGCTGAACACTTTTCATCAGTCAAATGTTTTTTGCAAACAACATTTGCCCTTTTCTGTGGCTCAGTGGTCTTACAGTACCAGGGATATAGAATCCCTGCAGGCCACAAATAGCATATTTACAAATCATTTTGAGCAGAGTATCTCAAGCCCATCAGCAGAAAAAGGAGATTCCTGCCTCCACAGCCTATTGCCTCACACAGAGGAGGGATTCAACAAAGCAAAGCACAGACTAGCGTAGCAAGATAGTTTATGAAAGAGCATTGTGAGCTTTTGATAAAAGATTGAGACATAGATACCTTTTGTTTTGGTAAGATTTTGATCCATGTCTGTAGCTTCCTCTCTGCATTGGATTTGGCCCCTAAAGTTTGCATGAACTTTGAAAAGCCTGAAATTGCCTTCTGCTGTCTTACATGTAAGCAACAACCTCAAATCTAGATTAATAAATTGACCTAAGGAGAAATCTGATCTTTGGATTTTGTAAACAATTTTGGGTGTTTTAGACCTGTGCCCTTCCTTATCTCTGAATGTTTTCAAAGCAGATTGATTCAAATGCTTAAATCCTATTGTGCTGGTTTGAATGTGAACCAGCAGGGGAAATTAACCCCACACAAATACCTTGAGAGAGATTTTAGGTCAGAATTACAGTTTTAATAGAAAGGTTATAATAAATGCAGGAATACAGAAAACACGGGCTTAAACTGGCAGACCCATGGTACAACCTGGCAGTGGTTGCAGTCCTGTTGAAAGTCTGGAACTCTGGTTGTCCAGTGGTCACAGTGCTGTCGAAAGCAGTAGTCCCGTAGAAAGGCCTGGTCTGCTGAGTATCCAGTAGTGGTGGTCCCGCCCTCTGGTTGTCCAGTGGTGGTGATGTTCTCTCGCAAACCCCAAGCCTGTTTTATGTGGTGTTTCCTTAGCCAGTGTCTCCTTCAGGGGTGGGAATTTCCACAATGGAAGGAGACGTTTCTGATGTTCTGTTGGTTGGTGCTTATCCGGTTTGGTAATGGGCCATTAACTGAGATAATCCACTCAGGATGGGATTATGGTGGTGCTTGCTGTCGGCTGGAATAGTTATCACAGTTGAGAAAAGAAGCACCACCCCACCTCACATGATTTGCATAACCTCAGGGACCAGGTGTGTAATCACCTAGCTATGATGACCCAGTTTATCAAGGAATTATGTAGGTGGTGATAGAATATATCCTTTTTTGGTCAAGCCAGGACACCTATCCAACTAGGAACCTGTTTCAGTAAAAAGATTATTGTATAAAATTCTCTGTTATTTAGATGGAGAAATATAACAAACATCTGGAGATACTGGTTTCTGAGAGAACCCAGGATTTAATGCATGAAAAACAGAAGACGGATCGTCTGCTGTATAGTAAGTTATAAACAAAAAGTACTGGATATTCTTGTCAATAATAATTTTATTTCAGCTAACTACAAACAAGAACCCTTTGATAGGTGATTATTTGATAGGTAACATTTAGCTACCAATGAATGAATATACTTGTTTCTTGCAAAGCTAGAAAGATATTTAGCTACTTTCTGTATTTATCCCCTAGAAATCAGTGCACTCATCTGAGAGCTATAGCCTGAAAATCCATAGAGCTCTGACTTTGAATTTGCATGGTAGTTCTTTTGTATAGTTACAAAAGTTGGGGAATTGTAGTTGGTTACTTTTGATGGCAGTGTATGTTCCATAATTCTGCAAGAAAAAAGGCATAAAGGAACAGGAATAACATACAAGAGAGCAAAAAAAGACGATGTGAAAGTGCAAGATAGGAGAAACAAAGACAAAAAAAAATGAGAGAAGAGGTAGTAAACAAACCTAACACAGGTAGAAAGCACTAGCAAAGAGCTGACAAAGAAGGAATTAGTTAAATCCCAAGCCACACTATTGGAATCTAACCTTACTCTCTCCTGGAATCTATAGATATTGGTTTGTTTGATCTGAAAGTTATGGGCCATGTGAAAAATCTGAATGTGTTATCTGTGAGATTTATTGTGAATTCTCACATTACAGCAGAGCAGATTTTGATGCCAAAGTGTGCTTTCACCTTCATAATATTTTACGTTTGTGAACATTGCTTTATGCTTTTAAACAAACATGTTATGTTTAATGTGTGCTTTTATCCATGTAAGGAGATTAACAATGCTCTACTTTCTACAACAGGTATGTTGCCGAAACCAGTAGCAGATGATCTCAGGCAGGGAAAACATGCACAAGCTCAAAGTTATTTAAGTGCCACCATCTTTTTCAGGTAAACAAAAATGAAAGGACTAGAACTGGCTCCTACTGAAGAAGGTTCTAGGCTTCTAGTGGGGGTGAAGCTCCTAATCGAGTACAGAATTTCTATCTAAACTGCCATCTATTGTAGAAGGAGGCTCTGCAAAAGAATGTCTTTCAAAATTCTAACACCTCCCCATTTTTCATTATAATTACTTAAATTAAAAAATGACATTACTGTGGAACTCTAACACCTTTTACATGTGTTACACATGCATGAATGTATGTTTCATGAGACAGGCCTAAGTAAAGAATCCACCATTTAGCTGTGTAAAGAAAATTTGTGTATCCTTAGAGTCCACATGGATTTACAGTTTTAATTTTTTATGTGTGCATGAAGCTACATGTAAATGACATGCCTTCACTTGTCATAAATGAACAGATACCAAGTTCCCTTTTTTTCATTTGTGCATTACCCAAAATTGAAGACTGCTTTGTTTGTTACAGATTAAAGTCTACCTGTAAAAAATGCTTTACTGCATTGGTAAGCAAAAAGACCTAGGTCGGTCCGTCCTTTTACATTGAAAGAGTCTTCTGTTAATTTCAGTAAAGGAAGACAAAACTATTTAATAAGATCCGTAGTGAAAGAAATATTGAAAAGAGAAGGTTGATTTAACTGCAATGAGAAATTATTACAGTGTGTTTAAGATGACTAACCTGCAGTGGTTAAGACAGTGGATGAGTATGCTCTTTCTATTGTTTTAACAGTGACATTGTTGGCTTCACTGAGCTGTCCAGCAGCAGCACACCGTACCAAGTGGTAGATCTCTTGAACAAGCTTTATACCACTTTTGACGAAATCATAGATAACTATGATGTCTATAAGGTGGAGACAATAGGAGATGCCTGTAAGTTGCTTGAGCTGTGGACAATGATGGGGCCTGGGGCATCAGGATAGAGACTCTCTGATGACAAGGAAGAACAGCTGAAGGAGATTTGGAAAGCTTCTTATCTGGGAAGACCACATAAAACAATTAGGATGTGAGTCTTACCAGAACCCTAGCAAACTTCAGGAACATCTTCCTGCTTTAATCATTTGTGCAATTGATGAGTGTTGTGAATGGTACAAATTAATTGAGTAAAATACAGCTGCTGTTTATTTGATTCCTATGACTTGTAATGACTTTAAACTTTTGAAGCAGATTAATCCCAGTTGGCAACTTCTGTACCACAGAAACACAGCTGAAAAATTTACCTTCTATATGGGATCATAGATGTCATACCATAAGCTTTATTATCTCTGTCTTTTTTGCAAAGACCATAACAATCTTCTCTCTCCTAATATGCTGTAGGGGCTTGACTGCCTCTTCTCTTTGAATTTTTAGGAAAATGGCTTTATATTTGCTACCATGGGAATCTGCTGAGAATTGACTACCATTAAAATTGACTTCCATCAAAAACCTGCAGAAATCTGACAGGACTTTTGAATGAGATAGACAGGAAGTCTTATAAGAGATGTGGAAAAAAAAACCCACTCTTTTTTCTCTGTGGAATGGTTGAGCACATTCTTGAGCATAAAATTCCTGAACAAATGCATCCCAGAGATCCTTAAAAGACCTGTTTCTTGCCTTACACAGTAATAGAATTAAAGAATCATAGAATCATAGAATATCCTGAGTTGGAAAGGACCCACAAGGATCACAGAGTCCAACTCCTGGTCCTGCACAGGACCATCCCCAAGAGTCTCACCATGTGCTTGAGAACATTGTCCAAATGCTTCTTGAACACTGTCAGGCTGGTGCTGTGACCACTTCCCTGGGGAACCTGTTTCAGTGCCCAACCATCCTCTGGGGAAAGAACCTTTTCCTAATATCCAACCTAAACCTTCCTTGGCACAATTTCATGCCATTTCCTTGGGTCCTGTCACTGGTTATCAAAGAGAAGAGATCAGTTCCTGCCCCTCCTCTTCCCCTCACAAGGAAATTGTAACTGCAATGAGGTCTCCCCTCAGTCTCCTCTTCTCCAGGCTGAACAGACCAAGTGACCTCAGGCACTCCTCATACAGCTTCCCCTCAAGGCTCTTCACCATCCTCATGGTCCTCCTTTGGACACTTTCTCACAGCTCAATGTGTATTTTATATTGTGGCACCCAAAACTGCCCCCAGCACTCGAGGTGAGGCCGCCCTAGTGCAGAGCAGAGTGGGACAATCCCCTCTCTTGCCCAGCTGGCGATGCTGGGCCTGATGCCCCCCAGGACACGGTTGGCCCTCCTGGCTGGCAGGGCACTGCTGACTCGTGTTCAGCTTGTCATTGACCAGGACCCCCAGATCCCCTTTCACTGTGCTGCTCTCCAGTGTCTCGTTCCCCAGTCTGTCTGTATATCCAGGGTTTGCCCCATCCCAGGAGCAGAATCTAACACTTTCCCTTCTTAAACATCCTGGAGCTGGTGGTTGTCCAACACTCTAATTTGTCAAGGTCTCTTAGTAGGGCCTCTCTGCTTTTGAAGCAATTTAGTATCATTGGCAAGCTTGTTTAGTATCCCTTCCAATCCTGTGTCAAAGTTATTTATGAAGATGTTGGAGAGCACAGGGCCAAGGATGGAGCCCTGTGGAGCTCCGCTAGTGACGGGTCACCAGTCTGATGTTACCCCATTCACTCTAACTGTTTCTCTCTGACCCACAAGCCAGTTGCTGACCTGTCACATGATGTGTTTATCCAGCCATGTGCTGGACAGTTTGTCCAGGAGGATCTTGGGAGAGACAGCATCAAAAGCTTTACTGAAATCCAAAAAGATTACATCAGCTGGCTTCCGTTGATCAGCAGCTGGGAGGGTTACCTTGTCATGAAAGGGAATGAAGTTTGACAAGCAGGACTTTCCCCTCATGAAGCCATGCTGGCTGTGACCAGTGTCAGTGTTGTTCAGGTGTTTTTCAATACCTCCTAGAATAATCTTCTCCATAATTTTACCAGGCACTGAAGTGAGACTGACAGGCCTGTGGTTTACAGGGTCATCCCTCTTGCTGTTCTGGAAAATTTGGACAGCATTTGCCAACTTCCAGTCAACTGGGACCTCTCCAGATTTCCATGACCATTCAAAAAGTGCAGAGCAGAGTGGGACAATCCCCTCCCTTGCTCAGCTGGCGATGCTGAGCCTGATGCCCCCCAGGGTATGGGTGCTCCTCCTGGCTGCCAGGGCACTGCTGGCTCATGTTCAACTTGTCATTGAGATGTTGAGATCTTGCAATGACTTCAGCCAGTTCTTTGAGTACTATTGAATGAATCCTATCAGGCCCCGTAGATTTACAGGGATTGAACTGGAGCAGCAAATCCCACATAAATTCAGGGTTTAGTGGGAGTGTATCATTCTCACAATCATGGTTCTCCAGCTCAGCACTCTGGGACTCCCAGAACCCATCATCAGTGTTGAAGGCATAGTGCAGGAAGCATAGGACAATGCCTAGATGGAGTCATTGCCTCTTTTCATAATATGTGCCCAAAGACAAAAGGTACTGAACAGCCACATTCACACTGCCTGTCCCACTTTAAGGGTTCATGATGGAGGGAAGGAGGGAGAAAGAAAGGATTGGAGGGAGTAAATCTTAGGTAAGAGTAAGAAGGAAATACAACATTTTTCATAGCTAGGATAATTTCACACATGAGCTGTTGCCCTAGCCTTCATTTGATTTGTTTCTGGCTTTCTTTGCTCAGCAGGCACAATGGTGCCTCAGGATATGAAGGAATAGGGCTTCTTTTTTTTTTCCTTTTTTTTTTTTTTTTTTCCAATGTAGGTAGCATACTTTAGTAAATCTGTGTGTAATGCCAAAGGTTAACACAATTGCATTGTTGTGTTAAGATATGGTGGTGTCAGGAGTACCCAAGGAGAATGGGATCCTTCATGCTGGTGAGATCGCAAGCATGGCTTTAGACCTTCTGGATGTCTGCAAGACTTTTAAGATCCCACACAAGCCCAATACCCTACTAAAGATAAGAGCAGGAATACATTCAGGTATGTTGAGAGGGCTGCAAAAGAGTCTTCCTTTGGCTTAACAAATGCATCTGTAGTGACCATTTCTCTCCATTAAAAATAAAGTTAATTTCTTGATATGGGATGGAACATGTCATAGAGGTTATCCCAACAGAATAAATTATTGGATACATGAGATATTGGTAACTCATACAACATTGGAAACACACCACAGCCCCAGTGCCTTTGCTGGTGTGAGTTAGAACTGCCATTCTGTGTCTGTTACTTGTCCTATCAGCTGTTCTCTTCTCAAAACAGGTCGTTGTTTCTTTACACTCTGATCTAGCCTTTACTCTCAGATTCCCAGCTCCCTGATCTGATCTGCTGTGTGATTGCAACTCCTTCTTGATAGACAGCCAGAGCTGGGCATGTCGTGTGCAGCTCAGCATCTGCCAATTAATCAGCACACATTGTCTTACCAAGAGATCGTGTCTTCTATGATTTAAATCGCTCATAAGACAGATGTGTAACCCATGTAAAGACAGTACCAACACTCAGCCCTTATCTGGTTAACAAATGAGATATAAGATAGTGTAGGAAGCAGCCATAAGGCTGTATGACTGATTATGTGATTTATAAACACAAAATATCTTGTTTTCTATTTCTTAAAAGGGGCAGTTGTAGCTGGAGTTGTTGGAACCAAAATGCCACGGTATTGTTTATTTGGAGATACTGTGAACACGGCTTCCAGGATGGAATCCACCAGTGAAGGTAATAAAGAACAAACTGCAGGTGGGGTTTTAATCATCCCTGAATTAATTCTGAAAAAATGTTGAGTCCTAACCTATTCAAACGATTGCAAATCCTGTAAGGAGGTTCTTGATTTCTGGGTCCAGTCTGCCTATGGACAAATTAGGAGAGTGATATTCTCTACAATCATTTGTGTAACCAGATCCCCTTATTTCTCAAGTCTCAGAAAGGGATTGTTGTGGCTTTGAAGTTCTCTGCAGTAAAAAAGGTAAGAATAAGATAAAATGAGAGGAAAGTGGTTATGCTAACTGTTTCTATTTCTTCCTGGCACCCATCTGGATTTATAGTAAAAATATTTTCATTACTCCTCTTTTATTACTGGTAACTTTCTCTAATGGAAAACACAAGAAATAGAACACCGTGAGAGCTGTGTCTGTCTTTAACCAGTTTAGAAGATTATATATGTGTCCTAGCAAAGAGATTAAACAGAAATTTCTAGAGATCAAGTCGTGGTGGTATTCTCACCTTTCCTTTTTCCCAGGAGATATAACAGAGCTCCAAATTTAGTTAGCAAACATCATCTTTAGCCAATATGAACATTTGAACCTCAAATTCTGAAATATTTTAGCCTGACCTACAAAAAGTGGGAGAAAAAAAAGATAGAATGATTCAGTGTCAAAGAACCCTGATGGCTTGTTTTCTTTCATTCATGAAACAAAGCTGAATAGTTTTATGGCTCACATTGCAATGCATTGTAAATGGATTTGAAGTAGGCACACACAAGATTCTTCAAGTTTAATTTCATGATGAAAGCTGATGCTTTCAACATCTATCGTGATGCACTAACAACATGGCAGAAAGGCAAGGGAGTGGTCCTACATGACGATTTTGAACGTTTTGAAAGGATTTGAGAATCACCAGCATCCATTCCTTCTCACCATTTTTCTTTTTCCAAAGCAAATGCTAACCTGGGTGGAACACATATAACTTCATTTTCTTTCTGTCAGTCTTCCAGATAACTCCTTTCATGCTTCGTGTATCATCTTATCTGAACTCCTTTAAATCTAATACCTTCAAAATCTGCTTCAGTCATTCTTCATAGTTCATCTTTTGTTCTGTATGCCAGTCTCTTTCTCAGATGTAGACTTTAGAATAAAGACAGAGATTTTTATCTTTCAAGACTTTATTTTATCTCCCTCTTTTTCTGGCCGCATACATCTGAGGATCTCAAATTACATTATCATGTTTTAACCCTAAGGTGATTGCTTTAAAATCGATTAATCGATTACTAGCATTAGAAATGCTGTCACCTGGAATCTGAGTGGTGGTGTCTTGTTCTCAAGCAGGATGACAAGTTGAAATATAATCTATCTACTGCAAAAAATATTTCTGAGATATGTATTGATACATATCGATACATATATGTTGAAACATATATCTCCTGATCTACAGGCAGTGTTCTGAGACTCTAAAACACAACTAAACAAACAAACAAAAGTGGACATTATAAAACTATCATAAGAAAAATCAATAAGACAATCTATCTTAGCAAGACCTACTATCATCTGGGATCTTTTTTAAACAAAGAAACATAATGATTGACTCCAAGTCACAGAATGTTACAGGTGAAAAAAAAGAAAAAAAAACACCTGCTTTTTAATTTTTTTAAACTTTGGCAAAATTTTGCTTTCCAGCAAAAGTAGAATTACTTCTATCTGTCTTCTTCCTTGGGCTTCCTCCATCATTTGCAAAAGGCAAGACAGGTGAGGTTTACATGGTTTACATGAAGATAAAATCTCAATTAAGGAAAAATCACATTGCTAAAAAAATGTGGAATTATGGTAATATGGTCTCTTCCACTGGTCTTTATTTACAGCTTTGGAGTCAGAACAAGGGTGGCAGTTTCTTTAATGTTTAGACTTTGCTGAAAACTGTATATGCAAAGAAAGCAGTGACTCTTTATTGACCAGGAGGTAGAACTGTGTATGGTTTTCTTCACCAGATGTAAAGGATGCTCATCAGTAGAACCAGCTAGACAACTGTGAAGGGTACACAAATATTATTAAATGCAGAATGTAAAGAGTAGTGTTTGTTGTCAGCCACATACTTGTCCTGAGATGCTCTCACAGACAGGCCAGGATACTGGAGCTTGTGTGCAAACATTTCAAATAACAAATAACAAGGAATGAAAGCAAAGAGATTAAAAAAACCCAAGGGCAAGTTCATTAATGAGTCTTAAAATTTTTGGCATGCACTGGGAGATAGATCTGTCTTAGATGTATAAATTGTTTGATATTACGACATTTGTCTTTCTTTCCAGCTCTTAAAATACAGTGCAGTTCAAGTGCATACCAGCTGTTGGAGCAGATTGGGGAGTATGTGTTGGTATGCCGTGGGAATTTACAAGTCAAGGTGTGTATGCAACATTTATACTCAGCTTTTTAGAGAGGAGAGTGTGAAAGTACTCTGGAGTCCCTGAATTTTAGACCCATGCAGTCCCCTAACTCTTCCAGTCCTCTATATCTCACAGCGATTTGGTTAGACTAATTCCTGTCCCTGAAGAGAGCATGTTCAAGTTTTAAGCCAGGACCAATTCCATGGGCTTGTTCATGGGACAAACCTGGTAAGTCAGAGATGAAGGAGTTAGTCAAGCCTGGAAGCCCTGCATGGCACATTCACTGTCATAACTGTTTGAAATCAAAAAAGGTCATTCGGAGACATCACAAATAATCATGAGAGTTCCACAAGAGTATTAACATACTTGTGGACCCAGTTTTGGATGGGACTTCAAAGAATTGTTTTAATTGATACTGCAGCTACTGTCTCTCAAGGAAAGGTTTTATGCCTCATTTTTCATCTATGAAAAGTCGCCAACAGGCACATAATCTCCTTTTGGGACTTGTTTAGAGTTGTAGTAAGAAAATTATTTCAAAAATGACAGACAGTATTATAACCCCATGACTAATTTTCTTTCTTAGGGGAAAGGAGACATGGTAACATACTGGCTTGAAGGTAAGAAAGCCTCTGTCAACCAGAAGGCAGTCACCAGCACTTCTGTGACTCCTCAACATGCCAACAGAGCTTCATATAGTTTGATACCAGGTGTCCTTCCCAGTGATCCTCTCTGAATTCCTGCTTCCTAGTCACTCATTAACTCCAGTATCCATTCTGCTTTCAGTCTGTTAGGTCATCCTGCTGAATTAGAAAATTAGAAAAGAGATAAAACACCCCTTTGGTCTTGTGACTGTATTAGCTCAGGCTTTATTCACAGGTGTGTCTACCAGCAGTGGTAGTGGAACTACAAAAAAGCAAAAACTCGTCTTAAGGAATAATACACAGAACTGGCCCACCAGTTACCAGGGCAGAAGGCTAGCTCCCAGTGTTACTTCGTGATTTGGTTTTGATGGGTAATCCCCTGCCAGCAGTCACCATGACTTCAAAATCAGCTGGCTGGACAGTCCAGCATGTGAGGTGCTCCCACAGGAAAAGAGACAGTGTAGTGTTGCTGTTTAGTGGTATCACAAACCTTGTGGGTGTGGTTGGTTTTGTGCTATGAAAGGGAAAAATGAGATGTGTATTGTGTGAGAAAGTAAGACCCATCAAAAGAGGAGGATGAAGCAGAGAAATTATAGTGGATACAAACTGAAACGAGAATTTGTACTCCTACTTCCATTTCATCGCCATTGTCTGGAGCATAGAAAGAAGAATTACAAAAAAAGTCTGGTCTGTTTCCATATGGCCAATTCCTAGTGACACATGCCATCTTGATGCAGAGACCTGAATATCTTGGTAGAGAAATGCAAGACATTGTATGCTGTTGCTAAACTGAAGAAAGTTCACTACAGCTGCTCTTGTCTTTGGCTGCTCTGGGATTTCTCTGAAAAACGTCTCTTAACAGTAGCTGATGTTATGTAGTTGCTTTGACTAAAGTGGCAGTGAACCTACTGTTGCTGACTACCTGTCTGCCAGTGAAATCAGGCAGCCCTCCGTGTCACTGGGGAATTTAGGACACAGTTTAGGAAAGGTCATTCCTGAGCCAGCATTTCCTGTAAAGAGAGAACCATCACTAGAAGTGGAGTAATCTCTAGATGAGCATGATTCTATGAGTGTGGCTGGTTTTGACTTTCTTTAAAGACTTACCTTTCAGGGCTAATCCATTGTGAAGAGTTTAGCCAGTTCCAGTTCAGCTGATTAACAAGCAATCTAACAGAATGATAAGTGAAACTGAGAGACAAAGGACACCAAGAGTCACAGCAGTTCCACCATAATGTGAACTAGACCGGATAAAGCTAACTGGGAGGAGATGAAAAGGAAGGACTTTGAGTGACACAGCACCACTTATTCCTGCTTATTCTGCTCCCTTACCCTCCAGTCTGTCCCTGATCATAGGTGCAAGTACAAAAACATGGATGTAATTGCAATTTTTCTGGTATAAATTTGTGTAGCTTAAACAAGCAACTAACTAGTTGTTCATGTTCCCATGCAGCTAGTGTAGCTACAACTTTTAACTGCACATATGTGCTGTGTGATAGTAATAGGAGAGTCACACTATAGTCTTTGTTCAGCTTCTGTGGGAAGTAAATGCAGTGGTAATGATAGATTTTTCAGAGATGCCTAACAGAGGTAGAAAGTTAAATCCTTCCGAATTATGGGGGAGTTTTTTGAAATACACAGAAAAAATGTGGAACTCTGAGAACTCTATAGAATTCTGAATGAAATTATGTCTCAGACGTCTGTGACACTGTATCTGCCCCTTAAGTGGAACCAGAATCTCTGCAAAGGACATAGACATAGCTGATTTTGGCACATGAGACCCCAACAGACAGTCCAGCCAAATTTTTTTTAAATTAAAATTTTTAATTGGTTTCATATTTTTTCTAAGCTTAAAAATTTCTTTCTCTGTTTTTGAATTTCATATTAGAGGGTGCAGTACAGTTATTGGTTTTGTAATCTTAGCAAAATAAACCTTTGACTTATCCAGAACACAGAGATATCCTCTAATACAACCATTTCCTTTATCCAAATGCTATCTAGAAATTGTGAAACTCTGTGCTCTATTATAGTGCTTCATGATGTATTAAATAATTTACATTATTCTTTTAATGAGTTAACTTTTTTTACATTTTTATTAAAAAGATGCATATCCTTATCAACTGTGGATGTGAAAGCACATGCTTTGCCTGTAGTATTTCAGTTTTAACTCTTCTGCTTTATTTTAATGCTCTTTAGAATTAAAAGCTTTAAAACAAGTGTCTTATGAGTTTCAAATCTTCTAAATAGAAATGCATGACCAATAGCAAGCTTGTTGGATTGACAGCTTTCACCACTGACAAGTCCTTGGGTAGTATTCAAGTTTTGCTGAAGACAGTAGAGATTCTTACTGACTTCAGGAGGCTTAGAGTCTGGTGGTTTTCTACAAAAGAGGTACAGCTTGAAGAGTGCCTGGGTCAGCCTACCTCAGTTTTATTGTTACTTCTTGATCCTCTCCTCAAACAGAGCATCTCCAGAACGAGAATTAGATTATTTTCTAAGAACCATTGAATCTGTCTTATCTTTCCTGCAACTTCAAGCAATAGTCCTTAATAATGTCAGTTTGTCTGATGACTGTGATGATATGACTGACTCCAGAAGATAGAAGTACAGTAGTGAACATTACAGATGCAAGTAGAGTGTCCTCAGTCAACTGACAAGTATTTTAAGATTTATCTCAGACATTTTGACAGATGTAGTCAATGGCTACAGCCATATTTCAGATGCAGGAAAGCATTTACCAGCTGGTAAAGTTGAAGTATGATAACCAGCACAGTGGTCATCTGTGAGAAGCTTTAAATCCACAGAGATTCACATCCCAGATGTGGAGTTAGTCAGCTAACCTAGGAAGCATTCTTTTCTAAAATGGCACTCTATACTAGAAGTATAGAGATGTGTTCTTCCTTTTCTCGATGATTACATCCATACCAGAAAATGGGAAAGCAATTGCAATAATAGAGCTGAAGAAGTGAAAGTGATATGTACGTTATAGATCACTTCATTTCTTCACTCAGTGGCTATTCATTTTCTACAGTTCTGCAAGATAATACAGAGGATACTAATACTCTATTCATGATGTGGCGATTTCATGGAAAGATTGTGCATTCTGATTATTGTTTATTGCAGCTCCATCTACCTGGCAGTGAGAATGCAGGCAGGAACATAAGTAAAAAAATCACACAACACAAAAACTGACTTATGAAAGTCTTTTATTAGATTGATAAACCTTCACTATATTGTTTCAACTTGAATATTGAGGAACAGACTGAATAATCACAATATTTTAAAAATCACAACAAGTAAAAGCAAAAAACCATTAATGTATTTCCAAGAGTAAAACTTCCCAGATTTTATTCAAACCATTGGCATTGGAAAAAGACTGCTTTTTGCCACCAAAAAGTTATTCTTTATCCCCTAGATTAGGTAGCAAACATATTTTACTTAACTTGTTATTGGTATATGTGTGGGGTCTCCAGTTCCAAGGGTTTTTTTGTAAACAGGAAAGTTATCTGCTTCTTTGTACAGCTAATTAGTCAAATGAAAGAAATTAATTTATTTAAATAAAAGTGAAGTGAAATCAGGTGTCCTTTGCAAACAGTGCAGGGGCATAATTTGAGTGTTGAGCCTGACTGTGCAAAGGTTGCAGAGTCTCTTGAACATCTATGTCTGATTAGTATGAGATTCCCCAGCTTGCAAAACATCTCTCCCACCCACTCAGACCCCTAAAAGTTACTAATAGCCCTTCCATCTGAAGTGACCTCACAAGTAGAAATCTTTGGTTTTTTAAGAGTGTCTTTCTGGGGCTGTCCTTTCAAACCTCTAAAAAGACAAGGCTATGTAAGATTGTTCTGATTATATTCCAGCTGAGTACCATCTGCTTTTGAGCTAATGAGCGCTGTCCTCCTAATTCCTCTCCCAATTTTTCCCCACTTCAGTATAAAACATTGGATTGTATGGTTTTTTACATTCTAAATTGGAATTTAAAGATAAAATATTTTGCAATAAAATGTTCTGTCCAAATAAAATATGGCAAAATTGCCTTTCCTCCTAATGTAAATTTTGGTTTAACTTTAAATGCACTTTCTGATGTAGAGATATAAAACGACCAGAGTTTGAAATGTGACAGAGTGGGTGTTTAGAATTTGTTTGTGTGGGAACCCTAATGACTGAAACCTTTTAAAGAACACTCATGAGTCTACATGATGTTATTTAATAACCCACAGCATAGTAACCACAGTCCTCTGGTTCCCAGCAAACCAAGCTACCCCACCTTCTGTATTTGTACATCACCTTTCCACTGCACTATGCCTTAAGCACATATGCAATCCTTTTTGGAACTAAATTACAAAAACTGGATTCAACAGTTTTTATACAACACTAAGTTTGACCTTGGAGCTCCACATGAAATATTTAGTGTTACACCTTTGTGAAATTTGCCTTGGATTTCAACAGCAATAGAACAAGTACTTCTGCCAGAGAGTGCCAAATACGAAGCTAACGTAGTAGCATCCTTATGCTCATGACTGCGCATAACTGCTGATTATTACTGCATTTCGTAGCGGAATACAGTGGTGTGAAAAGAAATGTTTTGGTGAGATCTAAAATGAGATCCCTAGAACATGCTAATTTTTTTTGGTAGCTCTTGTATCATGCCTTCAGGCAGGAAAACACTCTATCCCTACCTGAGGAGCCATCTGGGTAAGCTACCAAAGATATGATAAACACATGGAACAGTGCACTAAACATATTGCTTTTGTGACCACAATTTAACATAGTTAATCTATCAAAGTAATGAAATACTGTGTGTGATGCCTTTTTGGTCTCCTTTGCTTTTATATTAAACCTCGTCTTCTGTTCTACTCTCATTAGAACATTTGAGAGTACACAGCCCGATTTTCAAAGTGTTTATCCCTTTTTCACTCCCTAAAGTAATGACACTTTAGGTTGAAAAAATGCTAGAACTGAATATTTCAGAACTGACTAAAGTTTCAGGGCTTTTACTAATGGTTTGGGTAAATGCTGAATGCAAAGCACTGAAAAAATTCACTTTTCCGTTGCCAGGATTTCACAGGGGCTATATTGAAACACAGACCTGGAATGTCTTAACTCTGTTGGAAGAGCTGTGTGTTCCTAAAGAGCCACAACAGAATTATTCTTAGAAAAATCCTCTTCTCCTAAAGGACAGAAGGAATTTTAAATTGCAACAGTAAGCTTGAGGCAGAAAAGTTGGGCAAGGTTTTGGAAAAACACCTCTGAGGAAATCTCAGATTAATATGTTGCTATGGTTGTGCATTCAGTGACCTGCACTTGCAGACAAATGTATAACATATATACACACCCATCCACGGTGCAGTGTTTGTAAGCAAAAACATAAAGCATAAACACTTCTGTGTATCTGGCACAAGCCTAATCCATGCGACTGTTCTGAACACACAGAAAGACTTAAAAACTAATGAAAGCTGAATCTCCATGTCTGGTAAAGACATAGAGGGTCTGGAATTCTAGCACTGATAGGACTGCTAAATTAAAGGTAATGCTTACTGAAGAAAGTTTGCCCAGGTGCATGAAAAGCGGCATCCAGATCCACTCTCTGGGTGGTTTCCAGACATAAAAAAGCCCATACCACTAGAGAAGCAACAAACCTGACGACAGTTGTCCCAGTAGGGATTGCATGTTAAGACTGGCTGCAGAGCAGAAACAGGCTCAGCATGAGCTGCTTTGCAGCTGATGCCCCATGCTGTGTGTTAAGAATGTGTCAAGAGAACACCTCTAGCCTATGTATTAGAAAACTCCTCTACAAGTTTTAATACAATTGATAGTAGAAGTGTAGACACGAACCTTTCAGGACTCAAAAGTTTCCCATGCCATGGCTTTACTGGCAACACGCTGAAGAGTCAAGATCCTATGTGCTGACCGTGCTCTACAAATAAATAGATTAGTCCCCACATGCACATGAAAATGAGGTTGGAAGTGCTTGGTGGCCTGACAGTCACCCAGCTCTAACCCACCGCAAAATCCCAAGCCTGTGCTGCAAGAACTGACAATATAATTGAATGTCTCAATATAACAGCTTAGATTGGATGGATGATGTAGTGTCAAATTCTACCACCCTGGCCAAAAGCAGTAGCTCACTCTGCAAGGTCTGGTATGCAGCAGCAGAAATGATGAGAGGGGGTCACAATAGCTGCTACTCTGGTAATTATAACATAATAAATAGTTACAGGAGCCAGGACTGCAGAGAGTTTGGATGAGATGGGGAGGAACTGCCTCTGCAAGAGTATGACATTTCTGTAGAGTGCAGATCAAGAATGCAATACAAGTCCTGACGGACACATACTCTGAACACACTCACCTCCTGCTTGTTCAGTTCCAGGCAGAAGGGACCAGCTATTGTTTAGTGCTCAGGAGGACAAACTGCTCGCTGATTAAAACTTCAAGTTGTCTGTTAAAGACTTTGCAGTGATCAGCCTGTATGCCTGTAAAAATGCTACTTGTGACAACAGAAATTTGAACAAAGCAACACCAAATTGCCCTGTGTTGATCTGCATTAACAAATTCTTATTTTTAAAATGGCCAAATGAATCCATTTCCATTTCATTATCTTCTAAACTAGCAGAAAAGAAAGGAAAAATGAAGAAGAGGTTTCAGAGGCAGTACAAATGTATTTCTCTAATTTCAAATTCTCACACATTCAAGAAACAACTTTAGTGGATTATGGTGAGCTAGCCTAGGAATATTCCTTAAAATTATATTTTGTTATGAAATCTTACCTCAGCTGAATGAATGGAGGGGTGACATTGCCTGTAAATATCACATTTTAAATACACATTTTTTTATACCTCTTTCTATATTGTGGGAAGTTTTCACTCCCATTAAATTTTGCTTTAATTCAAACATTCTCTTGTTTTTACACTAAGAATGAGATAAAGTACAACTCAGATCTGAATGTCTGTATCTCAAGTTATATATTTACTGTTCCATTTGTCACTAGAGTTTGCTGTCTTGTCTTGAAAAAGCTCATGTAACTTTTGACAGAGAACATCTAATCCTAGACAACATTGAAAAACTTGACTGCTTTTTATATATATTTGCAGGCCTGTACAAATCTAGGTTCCCAGCAGGCTGGTGCCTTGCTCTCTTATGCAAGGCAAGCGATTGCTCACAACCCTGTCAAGGGTTGCAGGCAGCACCCAGTAGCCTGTTTTCTCCTGGTGGGTCTGATCTTCAAGGATGCTGAGCATCCCTGGGGACACAGTGAGATTCTCACCTGCCTTCCTGGGAAACAGAAAGCAAAAGACCCTATTCCTCATCATGTTCATCAGCAGTATTTTAGATGTTGGCTTCAGAGGTCATGAAATAAGACTTCCTGGTGCCATTAAAGACCTGCTCTGTACATTGCAGAATAAGGTCCTGCAGTGACTAAGCCTGTAGGAGGCAAGCTGCTGACAACAACAGAGTGCTTTTATGTGAAAGTTGAACATGTCAGGCAGAGGGTCTGTTTTCTGGAATTCCTTTGCTCATTGGATAAAACCTGGGCTGTAGAGTGCAGGTGTTAATTTATTACCACAGTACTGTTGCTGCATGCCTGAGCAGCAGAGCTGCCTGTAACCACCTATTCAGAGACTTTGCCCGACTTAAACTAGTTCGTGTTTTTTGAATTTATCCTAATAGTATCCAGATGCCCCACGAAAGCCTGGCCAAAGTGTTAACATCTTATTTGGTATGAAAGAAACCAAGCTATTCAAATTGTTTCCTTCTTCTGGAAACATCTTCAGAGACTAGTTGTCTGTTATGATTCCACATAAGTTTCTAAACAAACAAACAAACACGTAAGTATATGTATAAAATTTACATTCACTTTCCAAACAATTCCATGGGCATGGAAAGCCTCATTTGAGTGCAAAATTCCTTTCCATTTTCTACACAACATCTCAGGTTGCTACAAAAGAAAGGCTGTTTTTCTTATTTCCTACTTTGGTAACTCAATACATTGCTCTGGTACATCTTATGGGTGGCAAAAACCAGCTGAGTAGGAACAGTTATTAAAACTTTCATCACACAGGAACTTTTTGGAGTTGGGGGAGTTTACTTATAGTAACTGGGGCTTTGTGAGATGCTAGCAAATTACTCTATGCTTTAGCAACCATTACCCTAAGAGCTTAACACTTAGAGTAGCTGCTTAGCATGCACATTGAGTTATACCACATCTCGCTTACCTACATAGTAGAGGCCAGGTAAGATGTTTATGCACAGCATGGAACATGCAACTTAGTGTTGGACTGAATAGCCAGGATTTGTATTTCTGAATGTAAAACTGCAGGCTCTGAATTTGGATGGTTAATCGTCAGTACTCACTTCATATTTTCTTGCTATGTATCCATAAGCTGTGAAAAAAACATCTGTTAGTCAGGTCCTCTGTTCCCTCCCCCCAGCAAAGCATGGCTTTGAGACCCCTGAGTGGACTGTCACCATGCATTCCCCATACATCTGGCATTTTAGAAAAGGCACAAGAAAATGGCATTTTCAGAAGAGTCAGATCCCACTCTGAACGTAACTCACAGAAGTCTATTCCTGAAGTGATTTTTGAGGTACTGAAATATATTTTAAAGACCTGAGTCCACTGACATCTGCTCCTAGTCACTGCAAGAACTATGTCATGATCATATTGCAATCTCCTTGTCAAGTATGCCTCTAAAATCCAAAAGTGTTAGAAACATTCCAGTGAACTCAAGACTAGTGGAGAATTAATCTAACACCTCTATGTTCATGCTACTGATGATGGATTAGCCTTTGAAAACTCTCCTGAGCCTACCTGGTTCCTAAGAGACTTTCAGAAGAGCCCATGGGGTCAGGACATCTATTTCTTGACACAGAGGAAAATAAAATCCTGCCAGCGAGAAGAAGGGAGACAAATGACTTCTACACTCTCTAGCATCAGCCAGCTATTGGAGTTCATGCTGACATATCTCAATCCCCCCCAAAATGAAGTGACAGTATTTCAAAGATTCATTCAACCATAGAGAACCACATTCTTTCCTACAGACAGCTCCAGAGTTTCATTCATCTCTTGATCTCAGCTGACAGCCACTACTGCCCTCCTGCCAGTGTGCCTACAGGCTTGGGTACAATAGGCAGCAGGAAAACAAAAGGGAGGGAAAGGGATAAAATAAAATTAAAATGTAATTTCTTTTTTTCCAAAATGAGGAATTGAATTCTTTAACCTTTAAACATGCTTGTTTACTTACAGAAAGAGTACTTCAGGCACAAAAGGTTTGCGTATCAGCCACATATCACGTTAAATTGAAATAGTATCAGGATTGTCCCATGCAGTCAGCTATCCCCTATCAAGAAGTTGAAGTTGCAGTTTTTGTATACATACATATACATGAAGTATGCATCTTTCACACAATGGTCTCCTGGTCTGAGTTGACTTCAGTGGGGTTTATGTAACAACAGTACCTGTCATGAGGGCTGTTATCCTTGTACGAGCAGACAATGACACTGTCTTTAGGAGCCACAAAAATGTTGTCTTCAATGTCAGGGCAAGGAGTGCTGTCCCTGCTGGGAGAAGAGCTCTTCTTCTCCAAGGCACTGTATGTGGAGCCATCTCCCACGAACACATTCCCCGGCATCTCTGGGTAACAGCTCTCCAGGTATTTCAGCATCTGCTCCTGCTCCACCTTTTTAGTGAGGCTCTTGCACTCTCCCGTGGTAGCGGCGGTGGTGCTGGTGGTGCAGATGAACACGGTGTCCTCTCCCCTCAGCCCTCTCCTGTCCTTGCGGTAAGCTTTCCTGGCCAGCTCGTCACTACTTCCCTTGCCAGACTCCAGGTCTGAGGGGGTCCTTAGCAGCTCCATGACATCCCGGTCTTTGACTTCTTTACAGCAGGAAGGACGCATGTTCTCGGGACATTTGGTACAGCCGTCAGTCTTTCTGGTGAGGGCAATGGCAGCGATGCCCGGCAGACAGATGGCCGGCCCGATAGCCAGCAGCGGGATGTCTCCCAGGGTCTCTCCCTTGATGCCAGACACGGTGAACATGAAGCCGAACACCAGAAAGACGCTGACCAGAGCCACCACCAGCCCCGTCCGAGGGTTGATGTCGTCGGGTCTCAGGGTCCGCGCCATCCAGCTGCTGCGCACGGGGACGCTTCCCTCCACCGGAGCGCCTCGCGGGGCACGGGACAGATGCTTCCGAAGCTTCCCGGGCAGTGAGGCGCGGAGGATCCCGAGACCCGGCACCGCTCGGCTTCCCCTCGGTGGAGCCGCAGACGGAGGGCGGGCCGGGAACGGGAGCTGTCCTGCCTCCTGCCTCCTCCCTCGCTCCCTCCCTCCCTCGCTCGCTCCCTCGCTCCCCGAAGCCGGTCGGAGCGGCTCCTCAGCTTGCAGCCCCGCCGCTCCCTCCCACGCTGCCGGCGGGCGCGAGGGGCTCAAACCCTGCCAAAGAGCGGAGGGAGAGGGACCGGGCGGCTTCCAGCAGCAGCGGGCGGGGAGGCAGCGGCCGCCAGAGTTCACCTGCCCGGCCTCCGCCTCCTCCTCGTCCTCCTCGCCCGGTCCCACCGGACCCCCGCACAGCCGTGAGTACGCGCACCGCCCGGCGCGGGATGCTGCGGGGCCGGTGCGGGAGCTTGGCGGGGTTTCCCCTACCTGATGGCCACCGCTGCTTGGCTGGGCGCTGCCGCCACCCCGGGCAGCCTTTCCCTCTCGGGCGGAGGGGAGCGGTCCCCCGACGGGCGTCCTTCCCCGAGAAGCCGACATGTGCATCCTCCAGACGGGCCTCCGCCCCGAAAGCCTCTGCTTCGGTGGGGTCGGAGCTTGCGGAGTAAATCTTCTCCCGGACAGATAGCAGTCCTGCCCCGAGTCCTTTCCCGAGTTAGGCGAAAGCGAAGAGCAAGGCTTCAGGAGATGCTGTGCCGCATCTGGATTTCATCCCGGAGGAGGCCCTTAGGGATAAAGCCTCGCTTGGTGTTATTCCCTCCCCCAGAGTGAACCTAGATGTTGGGGTTCCCTTGGTATCAAAGGCCTGCCGGCTGTGTTGGTGACGTCCTGTCCCTGTGATTTGATGCTCTTGGGTGATGGTAATTTGAAGTAAACACCGCCAGCTGAATGAGTATAGGAAAGGATATGAAAGAGGTGGGGATGTGGAAAGGCAGCAGCATGTTCAGGCAGGTTGTCAGTGACATAAAGGACTAAATGCTTTCACCTGGGGCACAGATACTGGGAGATAAAATGGAATGATACCAGAAACCTTCCAAGAAAATTAAGGTAATAGAAAAGGACACTGAACTAAATTGTGAAACCATGCTTTCTCTAAGTTTTCCCATTACCATGATTCATTTTCCTCATACTACAAACCTGGAAAGCTCAGAGAAGCCAATTTAGAAAACACAAAAATGTTCCTCAAGTCATGAAAAAGCCTGGGTTTTATTTACCTTCCCTACAGTACAACATGAACAGAGCACCTCTGTGTTGTAGATTTCCAACTTGCCTTGCGGAGAGCAAGCCCAAGAATATCCTTTCCTAAGTGGGAACAAGTCCTGCCTTACAGGATGCTTTCTTCATAAATGGGGTGTCAAGTTACAGTCTTTACTGTTTAATTTGAAGGATGAGTAAATAGAAGTACACACTGGGGAGAGTTTTTAATGTGGCAATGGCCTGGGTTTGAGATTAAAAGTTAGTAATGGACTGTGATCGTTGTTTCAACTTGTCCTCCAGAAAATTATCCAGTAAAATTCACACTGAGCCTCTCACCTGTTGCTGAGCAGGCTTAAGCAGGAATAGTTTAGACTCTGTCAGAAAAACCTTTCTTGACTGAAGGACTTAAAAATCAAACCCTTCCAGCTAGCACAAGTTAACTTCTACTTTTACCACTGTGCAGGATTTATCAGTATGAGAAATTCTCTCCAGAGTGAGAATTTGCTGCTTCTTTCCATCTGCTGTTATTCAGATACACAGCTTTTATGTCCTCACATTGGAATGAATAATGCCTTTTTTTATCCATAAGCTAAATTCTGGATGAAAGGAAGTGATTAACCTTCAGCCAGCCTGTCCCACATAACTAAAATGTTGTAAAGTGTAAGTTATGAAGCATCGTCATGTTGGTAACTAATGCCATGAAAGTCACTGTTCCTGCTCCCTGACCTTCCTTCACCTCCCCGAGTGCATTTGAATAGTCTTTCAAAAAATTGGAAATTGTTCTTTTGTTGAAAAACAAATTATGATGCTTGGGAAAAGCAATTACCTGAAGCTGTATTCATCAACAGTCCTTCAGAGATAGAAAAAGGACACAGAAATGTAAATATTAGTGGCATTAGTGGAGGGGAAAATTGCTGTAAGAGCTGAAGTACATGTCAGAATATCTAACAGGAGTAAAAATGGCCCTTCAAATTTAAGCGACAGGCTTACTGAGATGGAAGAGGGAACATCTACTTTGGAACGGAAAGCTGTTAGTGGACAGAAAAATACAGAAAATGTCAGGACAAAGGTGGAACTAAATGTCTTCAATTTGTTCCTTTGTGAGTGGTTTCAAGACAAGATTGTATGCTTCCAGCAGGAGGGCATAGGAAGGGAAAACAATCACCCAGTTCCAGGAAAGCATGCTACAATTGTTAAAATTGTCTTTCCAAGCTAGAAATCAAGAGATCAGCAAATGCCACTTAACACAACTGAGCAACAATGCAAATGGTTGAATTTTCTGTCCTGTTCATAACTAAAGAAAAAAAAAATTAGTCCTTTGAAGTGAAGCATGTTTCTGTTCCGGTGCTGTACACAAAAATTAGGTACTCAACAACTTTTTTACCTCAGTCTTCAATGGCAACCTCTCAAGTCAATGGTCAGCAGGCTAGGGACTGGGGGAAAAAAGTGCTCTCTACTGCAATAGATCAGGTTTGTGATCACCTGAATAACCTAAACATATATGTCTGTGGGACCCAAGGAAATGCTGTGCTGGTTTTGACTGGGGTAGAGTTAATTTTCTTCCCAGTGGCTGGTATGGGGCTGTGTTTTGAATCTGTGCTGAACACAGGGTTGATAATAAAGAGATGATTTTGTTATTGCCGAGCAGGGCTTGCACAGAGCCAATGCCTTTCATGCTGTTTGTACTGCCACACTGGTGAGGAAGTTGGGAGTTCGTGGGAGGCTGGGAGGAAACACAGCTGGGATAGGTGACCCAAACTGACCAAAGGGATATGCCAGACTATGTGACATCATGGTCAGTACATACAGGTGGGGGAAAGAAGGAGGAAGGGGCGGACATCATCATTTGGAGTGATGATGTTTGTCTGCCCGGATCACTGTCAGGGGTGATGGGGCCCTGCTTTCCTGGAGATGGCTTAACACCTGCCTGTCCATGGGAAGCAGTGAATGAATTCCTTGTTTGCTTTGCTTGTGTGCATGGCTTTTGGTGTTCCTATTAAACTGTCTATATCTCAACCCCTGAGTTTTCCAGCTTTTACCATTCTGATTGTCTCCCCAGTTCCAGTGGTAAGGGACTGAGCGAGCAGCTGCTAGGGCTTAGCTGCTGCCTGGAGTTAAACCATGACAGATGCATCCCAGAGTCCCAAGGGAATTAGCTGACATAGTTGCCAAGCCAGTCCCCGTTGTACTTGAAAAGTCTTGGCAGTCAGGTGAAGTCCCAGGGGACTAGAAAAGCAGAACTACTGGACCCATCTTTAAAAAAGACAGGAAAGAGAACCTTGGGCGCTACTAATCTCTTAGCCTCCCTGGACTGACATTTCATATTAAAAGCTACCCAGTGCTCTCTAAATTGGTGAGAGAAGAATATGATGGGTGGACTGTTCAGTGGATAAGGAATTAGTTGGACAGTCAAATCCAGAGGGTAGAGGTCAACAGCTCAATCTTCACATGTATATTGGTAATAGGTCGTGTCCCTCATAGATCTGCCTTGGGATAAGTACTGTTTAATGTCTTCATCAGTAATGGGGAACCATTGGCAGGTTTGCAGCCAACCTGCTTTGAGTGGTTTGAGTGTTGTGGTTGATGTGCCTGAAGGTTGGGATGTCATCCAGAGGGACCTGGACAAGCTTGAGAAGTGGGCCCATGAGAGTCTCATGCAGTTTAACAAGACCAAGTTCAAGGTGCTGTACCTGGGTCAGGACAACTCCCAGTATCAACAGAAGCTGGGGATGAACAGATCAGAGCAGCCCTGCAAGAAGGACTTGTGGGTGCTGGTGGATTACAGGCTGGACATGACCCAGCCATGAGCACTCACAGCCCAGAAAGCCAAATGTGTCCTGGGCTGCATCCAAAGCAGCGTGGCCAGCAGGGCGAGGGAGGGGATTCTGCCCCTCTGCTCCCCTCTGGTGAGACCCCACGTGGAACACTGCATCCAGTTCTGGGGTGCCCAGCACAGGAAGGACATGAACCTGTTAGAGTGAGTCCAGAGTAGGGCCACCAAGATGATTAGAGGGATGGAGCGTCTTTCCTACAAGGAGAGGCTGAGAGAATTGTTGAATCTTGTGAGACTCCCATGGGCCCACTTCTCCATCTTTTCCAGGTCCCTCAGGATGACATTCTGTCCTTCAAGAGTGTCACAGCACTCAGCTTGCTGTGATCTGCAAATTTGCTGAGGGTGCACTTTGTATCTTCATCTATGTAATTAATTAAGATATTAAATAACACTGGAGCCAATACAAACCCCCAAGGGTCATCGTTTGTCACTGACGCCCATTGGGACTCTGAGCTGTTGACCACTACCCCCTCTGAATGTGACAGTCCAACCACTTTCTTATCCATCTAACAGTTCACTCATCAAATCCATCTGTCTCCAATTTAAAGAGCAGGATGCTGTGAAGGACCGTGTCAAAGGCTTTACAGAAGTCGAGATAAATGACATTCATAGCCCTTCCCTTGTCCACTGAGGTAGTCACTCCATCCATTCTCTATTTCCAGTCACTGGGGATTTCTCTTGATTGCCATGGCTTTGCAAATATGGTGGAGAGTGATTTGGCAAGTACATTAACCAATTCTCTCAGGACTCTGGGATGCATCTCAGTGGATCCCATAGACATGTATGTTCAGGTTCCTCAGGTGATCATGAACCTGATCTCCCAAGGAAGGGAGCACTTTTCTCCCCCCCCCCATCTTGCTGTCCGTCCACTCAGATTGACAATGAGAAAATGTTGTTGAACCTTCTCTCATCCATTGTTACCAGTTTTCTAGTCATGTTCATCAGAGGAGTACGTTTTCTTTGACCTTTCTTAATTACCATGGAGCAACCAAAACAGCTATCTAGATAAGCAGCTTTAGATGTGCTACATTCTTTTTGGGTTTTTTTACATAAGTTTGAGGGTAGAGATCAAAAAAGAATGGACTGAGATGGATGTGGTGAAAAGCTGAATGACAGGTAATTTTTCCTGGCACTTCTTTCTTAAACCCTTCTCTGAACGTGCTGTTTTGCAGATATGATTGTCTGCTTCAGTCGATGGCTTTTTGCAAGAGCAAAGCCTTTCTCTAACCAGGCAGTACTGCAGAATCCGTGGAAAATTGTGCGTGCCATATTTTTTAGTATCCTAAACTTAAAAAATCTGGGAGATGGAGTTTTGAATTAATGCATTACACTTAACAGCTGGCTTATCAGTAAGATCTCAGCCATATCATGCAAGGACTCCACAAGCCCTTAATAACATCACAGGTAAAATTAGACTCTAATTTTCATCTTTCAAGCTCTGTGGCAATGCTAAAACTTGATATTGTTTCTGAGTATGGGGTCGTGTAAGTTCTGTCTATAATTTGGATATGGAACACAGGACTTGTTTTGCTAGCAAGTTCTGTGTGGATTGGGACTCTCAAGTTTCAAGCTTTTATACTAATGCAATTGTGCACATATTTGAGCCACCCCATTAGCTTGAGTAGACAGTCAGTCGTTCTGCTGAGCTCACTGGCAGGCACTTCAAACCTGCTCAAGAGCTGCTTCACAAAAGTCCTTCCTGTCTACAGGAAGTACTCCTTGCTGAAAGTGGATGCTGAATGCGCAACATCCATCTCCAGGCCTTTTTGAACATTGTGTTTTCTCAGCAACATACACAAAAGGAAATACTTGACAATTTCTTTATAATGTGCAACTTTGTTTTGTGGTCCTCATATACCTCAGTTAACAGATTTTTTTCTCCATTTGAAAATGCTTGTTGTTCACCCAGCTTCACTCACCACAATTACCTTATTATATTTCTTGAAGGGTCTCTGTAGCCACTTCGTATGGCTCTTCTATGCCTCTGGACTGCTCTCAAAGCCCCAGGCAGTTCTCTGTGTCTTCATGTCCTCAAGCACAAGAAGTTCACCTGAGGGAGGATTTTTGGACTCTGACTGTTCACTGAAGCTCTTGGGTCTTGGTCTTTGTAGACGATCATTTGTGCTTGACTGCTGCTTGCTGGCCGATTGGCCGGATGTGGATGGACTCTGCTGATGAGAGCATCTGATCAATAAACAAGGGGCAAAAGGGAAATAACAGATGCCTGAAGGGCTTGTGTTTTGTCACTGAGCCATCACACCAGGAGTGGGATTCAGAAACCCTGGCAGTGAGTCATGCATCCGTCTTGAGGTGACCTCAGGGACTTAGCAGGATTGCTGTGGAAGAGGTACAGGCTGCTGTATGAGTCACGGCATCAGGCAATAAATTAGCCGATATAATTCACTGGGAACTTTGTCTATCTGCATCGCTCTGCCTGATGTGCTCTTTCCCTTTGGGAAGCTTCTGATTAAATATACTTTATTTCTTCTATCAAAAATTGCTCACAAAAGATGCAATAAACTCAGGAGAGTCACCCACAAGTACTGTGTGTTATGCACAATGTTGAATAATGGGTAGCTTGCTTTGTCCTGGAGAACTTAGCAAACACTTCCTAAAAGGGATCGCTAATTGAGTTGCTTGTCTTTGGAGAAAGAGGAGGGGAAAATAGGCTGTCTTGACCTAACTCTAATTAGGAGAAGCTAATAATTTTGGATATGATGAAACACATTTAAAGCAGTTTTAAGCATAATCATGTAGAAATGACCATGTATTAGGGTACTTGCAATGACTAATTCTTTCTGCGAAGCTTGCTGACATCCTTCCTGTCTGTTTAGGAAAATTTAGTATAAAAGTAAGGGAACTGATCAAAAGACTATGCATGTTCCTTGCAGGCTCTGTGAACAGTGAAATCTTTCTCATAACAGTCCTAATTGCCTCCCCCCTGACTACTTTATGCTACATCTGCACCTTTACTAAGATGTAGCAGCTAATCCACAAAAACATTTCCAGGCATACGAATGACAAGAAAATAATCAGGAGCAGTCAGCATAGATTCACAAAGGGGAAGTCATGCTTGATCAATCTGATAGCCTACAGTGAAATGGGTGGCCTGGCAGATGAGGGAAGAGTGGGTACTGCCTACTTGGACTTCAGTAAGGCCTTTGACACTGTCTCCCATGAGATCCTCATAGACAGGCAGTTGCTGTATGGCTTGGGTGAGCAAACAGTAAGCTGGACTGAAAACTGTTCGAATGGGCCGACCCAAGTGTTGGTGATTAATGGCACAACATCCAGTTGGGTGCCAGTGACTAGCAGTGTACTCCAGGGGTCAATACTGGATCCTTCAGCAATCTTCGTTAATGATCTAGATGCTGAGGCAGAGCTCACAATCAGGAATTTTTTGGATAACCTAAAACTAGGAGGAGTGGCTGATATCAGAGGGTCATGTTGCCATCCAGAGGGATGTCAACATGCTTGAGAAAGGGGCTGACAGGAACCTAATGAAATTCAGCAAGGGGAAATGCCAAGTCCTGCACATGGGGAGAAAAAAAAAAATGCTAGGCAGTGCCCAGCTGGAAAGCAGCTTGATAGAATAGAACCTGGGGTCCTGGTAGACACCAAGTTGAACATAAGCCAGCAGTGTGCCTTTGTGGCAAAGAAGGTAAATGAAGTCCTGGTCTGCATTAGGAGGAGTATTGCCAGGCAGCTGGGAGGTGATCCTGCTCCTTTACTCAGAGCTGGTGAGGCTATCCCTAGAGTACTTTGTCCAGTTCTGCACTCCTTAGTACAGTAGAACCATGAACATATTGCAGAGAATCCATTCTTCAATGGACCCTTTAATGGAAGGGTCATTAAGGTGACTCAAGGACTGGAGCACCTCTGCTCTGAGAAAAGGCTGATGGAGCTGGGACTGTTCAGCCTGAAGAAGAGAAGGCTCAGAGGGATCTCATCAATGTATATGAGTGCCTGCAAGGTGTAGTGGTGCAGGCAGTTGAGGCTGCCCAGACCCCAGAAAGAGAGGCTGGTCCTACAACCTGGTGGTCTGGAGCAGGAGCAGAGATTTGAGTCCTCACTCAGTGAAAACCAATCTCTCCCCAGGCCCAACAGCCAGCAGGCCCTGTTGCTATGGTAACTTGTCCTCCCCGCCCTGTTCCATGTATGAGTCTTTAAATATTCATTTCCCCTCGTTAATATGTATTGTTCCTGGAAAGTTCTATCCTGTTGGATGCCCCATTGGTCCCCTCCTGAAGTCCCTCCTTTGTATTACTCCCGTTGGTTGATGTTCTGTGTCCCCACCTTATCTCCTCCCCTTAACCCTCAGATTATTGGTTGCTGTTGCTCTCCCCGCGCCCACTCAGTGGGGTATAAAACCCTGTGTAACCTTGCTCCTGGGGAGGTTTTGTTCCTGTAGTGTTCACCTGCGGCAAGCTTGTATGTGGGATGTATATGGAGAGTCCCCTCTTGGTTTCTTTATCTCCGCCCGCGTTTTGGAACAACAGCCCTGGAAGGCTCCCTCGGGTGAGGAGCCTGTCCCTACAGCGTGTGGGAGAGTGCGAGCCGCCCTCGGTAGACGCCGCAGCTCCGGTGTGGGACACAGCAGCTATCCTCCGGGCTTTCACTGAGGGGCAGCGCGCGGTTCTACTGCAAAGAGGGCGGAGCAAAGCTCTTCCCAGTGGTGCCCAGTAACAGGACCAGAGGCAGTGGGCACAAACTGAAACATTTAAACTTTGGGGAACACTTTTTCACTGGGAGGATGACCAAGCACTAGTGCAGGTTGCCCAGAGAGGTGGTGGAGTCTCCATCCTTGGAAATACTCAGAAAGCCGTCTGGGCGTGATCCTGGGCAACCTGCTGTAGATGACCCTGCTTGATCAGAGGGGCTGAACCAGGTGAACTTCAAGGGTGTTTTCCAACATGCACCATTCTGCTGTTCTTTAATAGCAGAGAAAATAATGCATGAGTGTGAGCATGTGTGCATGCACAGGCTGAGTAGTCTCTCATCACTGTGTAGAGGCACTGGAGAGAAAAGGGCAAAGCATTTTTTACTTGAGATGGGGACGCAAGCAGCTCTCTTTGAAGGGGGTGAAATCTGTGCGGTGCACCATGAATTCTCTGGGGGCAAGTGTGCTATGTGACATAAGGCACAGGGCAGCTCTGTTCTTGAATAACATGAAATCTGCTTTTTTTCAGGAGGCAGCCTGTCCTATCGCCATCAAATGGTGATGGCTTCCCTCCACCATCTGCTCCAGCAGATCATCAGCCATCACATGGCTGGAGGCAGCAGGAGCAGCTTGCTGCAGTCCTGTGGTAGCTCGTCCCTCTCGAGCACTTCCCTGGCAGTCCCCATTCTTGCTGCCTTTGGGAAATACCTGCTGCTTCACCCTCTGCCACCTCACAAGCCAAGTATCTCAGAGGAGTTTTCTCAACCAAATGCCCTCCTGCAGCTGCGGGGCCACAGAGGCTCCTCAGGGGATGCATCTCACCTCAGCCCAGCTGGTTGCTGCTGGCTGCTGTGAAGAGGTTTCAGGCCCTCTCTAAAGTCCCCGGGGAGAGTGGTGAGCTATGAGATAGGTATCTGTCAGCTCTGCTGTCCCAGTGAGCGATACCCAGCAATCAGAGCAGCTGGGGATCAGACCAAGAGCGTGTATGCACTGTGAATTTTTTTTTTTGTGTTTGGCTTTTGGGTGCACCAGAGACCGAGGTCAGGGATGGCAGAAGTCTGTCCAGGCTTCCTTCCAACACTGTGAGCATGCTGCTGAAGACTGCCTTCAGAGGAAACACCGTTTGAGTTTATACCCACAGGTACCATCTATGAGGAGTTGTCGGGGAAGGATGTGAGGAAATGGTTGTTAGGAAGATCTTGCTGTTTTCCTACATGGATAGTGCAATGAATGGATAGGAATGGGTAGTAGCTGTAAGGCCTCTGTGATGGAGTGGGGAAAAATCAGATGTTCTGTTGTCCAAAGAAAAATGGATGTGCATTGTAATGGCCCTTACATGCATTGCTGTCTGAAAATTAAGAGCTGACTTGTACAGACATCACTCATAGAGTGGCTAAATGTGTACTTGATTGACCTTAGTGCCCTACTGACTAATTGGGCAGTTTATGGGGACAGCTTCACAGATGGTAATATATCCTTTCTGTGGACTTGTTCCCTTTTCCCATAAGCTGCGCCCATAAGTTGCGCCCATAAGTATCCATTATCTAACTAAGCCATTGCAGATGGTGAGATGACAACAACCATGAGTCAGTCACGGTGCTGCGCTGTGTCAGGGAGCAGTATTTAAAGGAAGGGTTGTGTGTTCACTGAGCTGGGCGAACAGCTCTGTGAATGCTTTATGTATGAACCAGGTCCTGGTGTTTACTGCATAAAAAGGTGTGTCACCGCAAAGGGTGAAGGACAGTGGTGGGGAAGGATTTTGCCAGCATTATGCACCTTTCAGTGTAGTAGGGTGTTCTTGTGTTTCAAAGGCATTGGATGCAGGGGTGCAATGAAGTTTTTCTTGCTGTGCACTCGGAGTGCTTGCAACACTTAGAGTTGGTAAAACATTTGCATGCTGATACCAGGGGATATCAAATGGCTCCTGATTGCAAGTGTGAATGTAAATACACTGCTTTTCACTCCCTTTCTGTAGAACAGACCTGTGTCTCTGAAGAAATGGGGAAGGATGCTGTAAAAACAGTTACATATGTTGCAGAGGAGGAGCAGAGCAAATGAAGGTCTTCAGCCATCCCACAGGAGTGAGGGGTTGGTGCAAACCAAGCCTTGAGCAGAGGCTCAGAAGGGCCAGAACCGTCCCTCTGCCCACCCTCAGCTCCCCTGCACTCTCCTTGCAGTGGAGACAGCACAGGCCACTTGGGGCAGCTTCATTTGAACATGGACATTTCTTACCGTTCCCTGGAGATGCTGGGTTTAGAGGGCCCTGGTGAATATTTACCCAACGTGTTTACTGTTGCTGGCCCTTCCCAGCCCATCACCAGCCATTCCCTGCTGAGGCTCCATCTCTACATCCAGTACCAGGCATCAAGTGCCTTATGTTCTCTGTCAAGGGATCTCCAGCCTACAAGGAAGGCCACGTGGTAGGTTCCTTTCTTGCTCTGTAGGTTGCTGTGAAATAGTGTCCAATGCGTGCGCAAAAGTGTCCACCAAACAATACATCTTTCACTGGCATGGTGGTAGGGAAGACATAGTAATAGAAATTTTATAACTTTTTGCCTTTTGCTCCTTCCTGCAAGGTGCAGGTGGTTCCTCAGACTGATGGCATTTTGGGTCACTAGGGTGTGTGGGCACTCTCTCATTAGCTGGCCTATTCCCAGAAGCCCTGTTACAGCAGAACACCTATCAGAGCTATAGCTCCAAGACCTGCAGATGAAGACACTATTAAAGGAGAAGCTGCTGTTCTTCCCTCTTCCCCGACTGCCATACTGCAGCAGATGGACACAGATTGTGCAGTGTGACCCCAACAAAGGACAAAGACCCTTGGGTAAGCACATCCTTGGGCCTTCCAGTTGATTCCAAATGCCCACCTCCCAAGATTAATTTTCATTTTCCATCAAGGAAATGTTCAGCTGAAGCCACAGAATGTGGGCATCAGAGACTCCTCACCTAGACAGACAGCTTATCCCAGGCACAATCACCTGGCTTGGACACCCCCTCAACCCACCTCCCTGTGGAGAGTGAGCAAAGGCCAGTCCGGGACCCTCCTCTGCTGCTGTCATGGTCTCTGAAAAGGAGCAACCAGCCATTGGTATGTTTTGAAAAGTACCTTGTGCTTTGACAGGAAGCTGCAGTGTGGCAGGATGAGTAATTAATTAGCCGCATGCTGCCACAAGCATTTCCAGTCCCAGCTGACAACAGACTAATTAAGAACCTCCCTATGGTGTCTATTTTAGATAACCATTTACTTTGATACAAATTAACAAGGGCTTTTCTAATGGTTTATTTCACGAGCAACTCATTAGATTAATTTATGTGGCAAACAGCAGGAATTTGAATAGACATTTTGAGTTCCCAGCCACCAAAAGTCAAGACAATTTTGCCAAAGAGTGCACTAATTTTATCAAGGCAAAACACTTGCTTACTTCTGATATTTTGTGTCACGTCATTTGTTCTCAGATGTTACCTTAACCCAAGTCCAGAAGTTTTGAAAACTGAAGGTGACCTTATAAGTGCTGGTTCTTAGGAGCAGATTAATGCCCCCCGTATGTGATTTGCCCATCGGAGTCATTTGAGGTGCTTGCAGACTGGGCACCAGGAGTGCTAAGTGCACCCCATTATCAGTGTTGTCTGTTTCAGCATCTCCATGAAGACTGAGGAACCAAACTTCCTGCTACCCCAATGATCCCTGCATCTATGACCTAAGAGAATCAGAAAAGCGCCCTATGTCCCTCAAATGGCAGGAAGGAGTGTCCTTCCCTTCTGCCTTGACTTTCAAATGTTAAGCTTGACTGTGCCTGACAACTGCAAAACACAGTTTGTCATTAGAATCCTGCAGAGGTGCCAGATGTAGTCTGGACCAAAGTATGGACATGGGCTGATAGTGAACCCAGAAGCAACTTGGTTTTCTCCACTCAATCTGTCCTAACAGGAAAACATGCAGGAGGATTTTACGTTCGTGTACTGTCTTGGCACTGCCTCATGTTTACAAATTACAGTTGTGAGGGTGAAATATTTAAATTTTACTTTAGACTAAGTGGGTGACAGCAAAGATGGCAGTTTGGACCTTACATAGCATATGATTGCATGGCTTGGAAAGAAAACTGAGGCTCTAGACAGGGAAGGAGAGCAAAGAACATGAGCTGAAAGGTGTTGCTGGGGTATAGGGTAGCACCACAGCAGCAACTAAATACTCTGTGTGATTTTCAGCAGGGTACAGTTCTCCACATGACTGAGATCAGGTATTCCTGTCATCACTAGAATTGATTGGGAAGGTCTCTTTGGAATGAATATTTGAACATTAATATATTTTCTTTTTCCTTTGAGGGGGTACTAGCCAGTTCTCTGTTTTCAAACACCATCTGAAACTTAGGTTAAAGCCTCAGAGATTAATTTTTCTTCCAAGTTTGGTTGAAATTGCTTTGTGGATTTGCATATGTAACAATTTCACTGGAGAAATTGCTTAAACTGGGGATGCCTCCCTGCAAGTCATCTGCTCAGAGCCACCTGCTCAGAGGCACACAGATCATCTTTGTTTGTTGATGGAGTGTTTCTATGCTTTTCTTTCTAAAATGCGGTCCCAAACTAGAATCTCTAGATTCTTGTCTAGGCTAACTCATAGGAAGTGAAAACTAAAAACATTAGTGGGATTATCAGTTTGCATTTCTCAGCACCTAATTCTCTGTAATTCTTGCCTCACTCTCCCCCACTCCCAGAAATTCTATGTGACCAGAATTTGGAACATTTCCTCTGTTTCATGGCAACCTAGCTATGCTGTAGAGGCTCCACAAAGCCACACATTATGATTTTTATCCCTTGTTGCAGGCTGGTGGTGTGTAAACATTTCCTTCCCAGTCCTCTCTGACCCTTTTTGGATGCAAGCCGCTACAGTGAATATCAAGTGTGACTTCACTTGCCGTAGCTATCTGTCCTCTGCCTCCTAATCCTTAAGGCTGTTGATGACTTCCCCCAAGGCTGAATGTTGGGATGCTGGTGACCCACTTCCCAAGTCTGAAGGCACCACAGAGCATAGGGTAGCTGCAGTGCCCGGCAGCTCTGTTGAAGCTGACAGCCAGAAGGCAGCAAGGACTGAACACAATTGCCTCTGAAATGCACACTGTGCACTTCCCCCAGGAGATGCTTCTGCCATAGCTGTGTGACAAAGTGTGCTCTTGAATCACAAGGCTGGACTCCTCACAGGTGAATACCAGCTCAGTGCTATCAGCTTGGATTTCTTCCTGCCAAAAGCCTCCAAGGACCTTATTAAGCAGGGGGCTTCCAGGGCATTTTTTTCTGAAAAGCAGCTTTATATAAGCAGCCTGTGTCATGTTGATTGAAATTTGTACTGCTGTCATTTCCTGGCTGGTCCTCTGGGCATTTCATGTTGGATTCTTGAGGTCACTGGCACTGCTCTGCTGACTCCTACTGGACATGCTCCTCCCGTGGCAGAGCTCAGCGTGCCAGAACAATAACTTTGTCTACCAGGGGTACTCATATCAACTGCTGGGTGCAACTAGATGAGCTGCAGTTGTCATTCCTTTTGAAACCATCAGCTGGTAATCTTTTTGGTAGTTTTTTATTTACTATTAAATATCTGTTTCCAAGAGTATTGTGTGGTTTCTAAGGATAGTGTTTTTAAGAGCCCCCAGGTTGTAAACTCACATGTCCTTTGTGCTTTTGTGCATTAACAGATGGGGTACTTGGGCAGGTTGCAGTGCCTGAGAGTCTGTCTGGCCACTGATGCTGACCTGATGTCTGCTGATAATTTTCCAAAAAAGAAAGTCTTCATGGAGCCATGAGACTAAGGCAAGGTCTTGTGGATGAGCTACATCTGAACACCAAGTGACCACAACCCACTGTGCTACGTTTCCTTGCAGAGTCTTGCTCAGCCCCAGCAGTAACACTGAACAGCACGTTGTCCTGATTGTGCAGTTCTGATTATCAGACTCTCACCAAATGTGTGTCATTGATTGCTAGGCACTCTCTTGCTCCTGGGTCCCAGGCATTGCATTTAGTTTCTTCTATACTCCTAGCTCCCTTCAGGGGCAAGGCTATCCTCAGGGATAATGCCGGTTTCCTGCTAAACACACTGGAAACAGCCCATGAGGCATGTAGTCCTTGGGTTTAAACTATAGACTATGATACGATGTCTCTGGTAAGGGCAATGGTTTTCCTGTTGTGAATTCCTATTCTATATCCCACCCTGCTCTGCCAAGGGGAGCCACCAGCTGCCATGTTATTCTGTGGCTTGTTGCAAGGTTGCTGTTTTCAGCAAATCAAGCTTCTAGTGGTATTTTAGCATTCATTCAGACCCTGTGCCCCTGTCAGGATCTTTTCCACAGTTCCTATGAGGTGCTAGCTGCAAAACATAGAATCAGTCAGAGGGCCAAAGACTAGATAAAAAATTCGTCAGCAACATTTATTTGACAGATTCATCCCCTGTGATCAAAGGCCCTGTGCTTATCCTGTTAAATTTAGTGGAAATTTTACTAATAACCTCAGGAGACCAGGATATGACTCTCCCTGATTAGTGGACAAGACTATTACAACATTATAGCTTCGGGAGAAATGATATCCCTTCCCTTACTCTTTGGATGGGGGAAAAAGACATGTATTATGCTTCCTCTGTGGGTGATGCCTGTTCTCACAACTGGTACTCATTTGAGACAGGAGCTGGTGTAGCCTGTGTCAGAGGGGTGTGCTGTAGCAATTTCTCTCATCGTCATATATCTAGCCCTGAGTTTGGAAAATGGCTCCTATGAGATGGAGCTGAGCTAAGTTAACCTCCATGGTTGTAGCTGTGCATTTCTAGTCCCTGCAACCACTGGTGCTGCAGAACCCAGCATTGAACTTCCACTACTTCTTATTCTTTCCTAGGAGACGTGGTAGAGGGAGGGGTGTTGAGATCATTTCTCTGTCTTCCCCCCAAGTTTTTATTTCTGGAGTGTGTCTCAAATGTACTTAGAGAAAAGGAATGAAATTCAGCAGTATGACTGTGCTAGCAGAGCAAATGTTTTGCTGGTGGTAGCTATTTCCCCCATCATGTTAGCACTAAATTTGTTCTGGTATTCCTGAAATGCCTTTAAACACTTCATTTCTTCTTTAGAGTGAGCCAAAATGGTCCCTTGTGTGAAAGTTAGCCTTGGGAAGACAGCGCTAAGCCTCTTACAAGAGCAAAGCTGTGTCTGTGTTTAGACTTATTCCATCACCCTCTGTGGCATTTGAGCTGATTCCACTTTTTATGCCTATCACTTTCTTATTTCCTTTGGCTGGGATCCCTTTTTCTTTCTGCTGAAATGTTTGGAGGGCAGGCAATTCCATGGCTGCCTGCAGATGAAACCAGATCAGTTTTCAGCATTGAGTTGTGTAACAGCTGCCCACTGTCACTTCAGAACCAATTTTGGGACAGTGTCATCAGCTTTGTCAATCCATATGTTCCAGGGAGATTTTTACTGGATAAAAGCTTAAGTGTGTATTAACTGGATCAAATTCTTAAATGCACATATGAGATATGAAGTGTCAAATGGGACACCCAACTTTCACTAACCAAACAAAACTGTAATTCATTGATATCAAAGTTCTATGAATTCCAGCTATCCATAGGCACATGATCTCTAAGATTGTCCTGTGCTATCCCTAGTCTGTATATGAGTATGTGTGAATGAGCAAGAAAAATTTTAGTATTCTTTTTGCAAAATTTGCCTTTTTTGTCTTTTAAATAAAAGTTGTAATTGTCAGGTTTCTGTTTGTCAAAAGCATGTGACAAAAAGCCCAGTATGGATAGTATCAGAGTTTCAATTCCACAAAGCATGTGTAAAAAGATCCAGTGGAAGCTTGCAGATATATGTTGTAGCTTTCTAATAATAAAAATGTCCCGGTCGCCTTAGATGTGGGACACACTGTCCTGAAAGGTGTCCTCTTGCTACCTGAACAGCAGAGCCTCCTATGAGGGCATGCCCTAAATTGCTCTTTGCCATTGCATTCATTTCTGAACAAGACGACAAGGGCTCAGGGCTGGTAGGTCAGCACCACAGCAGCTGCATCGGATCCCAGGTGGCTTCTGGCAGGAGGTTCAGCACCCGCCTGTCCTGTCGGCATGTGCCCGGCAGCTGATGGACTCTCAAACAGTGCATGGAGCTCAGACAGCTCGTGGTTTACATAAGTCTGCACAGACAGCTCCATAACTGAAGTACCATGTGCTCCAGGTGAGTTGTCTGCAGAGACCCTCTCACTGAAAAGTAAGTCTCAGGACTGAGTTTGGGCATATTTCTCTTTCTCTAAACACAAAAGCGTGATCAGTTCAGCTTGCTTCACTTGCCTGGTTTGTACTAGTTAAATTAGACACTAGCCTAATAGTGGCTTAACTTTATCCATTACCTTAATAATTCTTTAACTAAATTAATTTAAATAAGAAACCAATTCACATCTTTGCTTTATGGCAGAGAAGTGTGGCTGCTACTATCTCAAAGTCTGACATTAACTCTAGGTCACTTCTTAATAGGCTTCTGAACATCCACAACATGACAGCTGCCTTCAGGGTACCCAGAGGAATGAAAAAAATTCATGCTTATTTATTTTATTTTAAATAACTTTCTCATGTTGTAAACAAACTAATAAGCACACCTTAGCCAGGCATGCAGCATTTATAAATCAGTGTAAGCAGCTCTGTTGCTCTGATAAAGTCAATTGGTATATATTGATCGGCATTTTTCACTGATCAGACCTTCCTGCATGAGATTAACCCTTGCAATTTTCTTGTATTTGAAAAGTGAGTTTGGCCTATTTCTTTACAACACTGGATAGCTTTTAGTAGGAAATGTCAACCCAGCATTCTGAATCCTTTTGAACAATGGATTTCTCTATAGGAGTTCACATAGTAATTTTTTCCAGGAATAACCTGGGTTTTTTTCAGGTTGGATAAATTCCAGCTTGAGTAATTGCACTTTGCCTCCCCCAATTCCCCCAAAGGTCCAATTAATTCAGGCAGTTTTAGCATAAAACTGTTACATGCTGCTGCTGTACATGGCTAAACAGCTGTTGTACTTCGCCCAAATGACAAATGCATCTCAGTGGTGTGTGAGATGATTCCCTCACACCACTCTGATGTGGTGTGCCTGAATGATTCCTCACCGTGCTCACAATCCTCCAAGAAAAAGCACACATACTTTTATCGTGGTCTTCCTATTGTCTTGCTGGTCAAATTCACTCCTGGATCTTGAACCACCATAGGTGGGGAGGGTCCCAGAGCAGGGGATGTGCCAGGTGCACTGGCAGACTGTACTCACATGGCACATGTTGTTTTGAATACCTAAGAGGGCACCCACCCACTGAAGTAATTAGTTACTTCCTGATTGCTTGACAGACCTGTGACACCTGTGCTGGCTGCTGTCTATCTGTAGTGAAAGAAAAGTTCAATATCTCTGAGAGTGGAGATGGAAAGCCCATAGCTGCAGTAGTGCCTGTTCTGCTTTTTCTTTCAAAAGTGTTTTTACATCTGTTTTTTTGACCGGCTCTCAGTCCGATCATTGCAGCAGGAGCATGTTTCTTTGATGCCCACTGGTTCCTAGCTCTAGTGATCTGGTGTGGCTCCTGTGGTTTGTAAAATCAGCTGCAGTGCTCATGTCTGACCTTTTTTGTTGGACTGGAGCCAGCTGTCATATCAGAGTCTCAGAGCTTCTAAATAGGCTTTTCAGGCCTTGTCCAGCTTCAGAAATCTTGCCCCTGTCATAATCTCTGTGCTAGTGAGTGTGTTTCAACACCAGGGTTGAAAGCAACTGCCTCTTGCTTCTGTAGTTCAAACAGCTCAAAAGCAATGAGAGGACGAAAGGTAACCCCTGGCTATACCATTTTCTTGGAGGGACCTCTGCACCACTGGAGCAGCAGCTAACAGCAGGAGGGCTACAATGAGAGAGGGTCTCACAGGAAAAAAAAGCTGAATATGACAAGGATCAGAAGGGGGAAGTTCTCTACCATGTGCTTTGTTGTTTGACCTTCAGGGATCCTTTTGGACATGCTGTAGGATTTCCAGTTGTGTGTTTCAAGTCTCAGCATCTGGCATCCAGGTGTGCAAGATACAGAAGGGACAAATTTTTTTGTGGAGTTGCCATGGGACGGGATAATCCTCCCTTCTGTCTCATCTGCACCTGTGGATGCATTTACCTTTCAGCCCACAAGGGGCTCAGTTCAGCTTGCTTGAGGGATAGGATTTCAGCCGGCAGCTTCTGGGTCAGGCTGGCTTTGGTAGGTGGAGTAGCTCTGGGAAGGAGGTGTTTCAGTGCCAGGTGTGCTGCGTCAGTCTGTCTCTGATGTCCATCAAGGTTTCACTCAGTGCCAATTTCCAGCTTCCTTCCTGCACGGCTGTCAGGGGTAGCTGTCATCGTACCAGACCTGCCTTCCGACTGTCACACTGGCATCCTCTGACCATGACATGAAGCACTGGGTAAAGGCTGCAGCAGGGAGGTGGCATGTGCCTGCCTTTCCTGCATGTGCTACCAGAGTCAGCAAGCTCACATTTCATCTGAGCTCAATCTGGAGGTGGACACATTTAGTACACGTCCTTCCTGGGGAAAGGCTGTCATCCCTGAAACATTGCTTCCTCCAAGCCCATTGGCTTCCAGGATGTGGCATGGAATGTAGAGAGCAAGTTAAAGCATTAGGAAAACAGGTTTCATTTCACATGTGTAACTGGGCAAATTGACATTCTCCAGAGTGGGATGGGAAAGAGAATTGGAAGGGTAAGGTGAAAAAACTCATGAGTTGAGATGAAGACAGTTTAATAGGGAAAGTAAAATCACACATACAAGCAAAGTAAAACCAGGAATTTATTGCTTCCCACGGGCAGGCAGGTGTTCACCCAACTGCAGGATAGCAGGGGCCCATCATGTGTAAGGGTGACTTGGGCAGACAAATGCCATCACTCTGAACTTCCTCCCCTTCTGTCGTCTTCCCCCAGATTTATATGCTAAGCATGATGCTATATAGTATGGGATATCCCTTGGTTCAGCTGGGGTCAGCTGTCCCCTCCCAGCTCCTTGTGCACCCCCAGCCTCCTCCCTGGTGGGGTGGGTGAGGAGCAGCAAAGGCCTTGGCTCTGTGCAAGCACTGCTTACCAATAACAAAAACATTCCTGTGTTATCAACTCCATTTTCAGAACAAATCCAAAACACAGCCCCATACCAGCTACTGTGAAGAAAATGAACTCTGCCTGAGCCAAAACCAGCATGCAGACCATCCTTCTCTCCTCATTCTTAGATGCCTGCATAAATGATGACAAAGTTTTGCACACAAGCTGAAGCATTTTAGGGGGGTTGCCTCACCTGATCTGAAGTGCTGTCCAACTCTGGTGCCTCTGTATGGATGTGCATCTGGTTCAAGGTGGGCTGCAAAACTATGCTAGCTGGCCTACTCCCCACACAGGACCCATCCCAGCACAGGTAGCAGCCAGGATCTCTCCCTGCCAAGGAGAAGGGCCATAAGGAGCTGATGCTGCATTATCCAGGGTCTGGCATCAGGCACAAAAGGTGCCTGGTGCCCAGAGGAATATCTGAGGGATTAGTTTTGGACTATTGGCTGCTCAGCCAGATTTTAATTTGCTCTTCGCTTCGTGCCAGATAGGGAATCCCTGTGAGGGGCAGACACTGGAACCAATGTTTCCACCTGGGCCTAGGGTGTAGGGATATTAAATTGCCTTTTTCAGGATGACCCCCTACCTCTGTGCAATAGTCACAGAGACTAGTGGAGATGCAGCTCCCCTCCTGCTCTGCCTCAGCTTTCCAACTCTGTTGTCTCAGTTTTCTTCATCACCCTGTTCCCTCCTCCTTCTTCCTTAGTGTCTGCATGACGCTGATCCATATGGCTTTAACAGAATATCATTAACCTGCAGCACTACAGAATGCTGGTGCTTTCTTAAAAACCTGCCACTTTCTATTTTTATGTTCTCTGAAGTACAGCCACCTCAGACCAAGCTGAGGGGCTGATCAGCTGCTGCATAGTCATCTTGGCTGCTGTATCCCTGCACAAGTTTTATTCTGCTGGTGCTTCAGAGATGGCTTGGACTCCAGATTGTGTCTCTTCAGACTGTGGACCCCTTATGAATTTGCACAATACCACATGTAAACGGGTAGAAGTAAACTTGCATTTTGAGTTTTCAGATATGCATATGCAGATGAGGATGTCAGGAAATTTGAAGAAGAGAATGAGGCTTTGCTGTTTCTGTATTTCAAATTCCCCTCTTGCCCCACCCTCATCTATTTTTTCTCCTGCTTTCACAAGTGCTGGAAGAAATGAGCTAACTTGCCTTTACAACACAATGAATATGATGTGGCACAGCACGAGTGTGCTTGTGCTCTCCTCCCACCACATTGTACCTTCGACTTCTTCACATGACTTTTTAAGTAAGAGTAGGATAATAGTTTGTATCATATGAAAAATAAGGACTCTCCATTTTTTGTTTCAATCTAGGTGGTATTTTCCTTATTTAGTGGCTGGCTAAGCAAATATTTACTGCATTTATTTCGCGTGGTTGCTTTCTGCTCAATGATTGTGTTATCTTTTTATGTAGTACTATGCCATGTAAATTTGGATGTAGGGGGTGTAGATTTTTACATTGCAGGCTGATTGCAAACCTTCTCAGCATTTAACAGCCATTGTGCTGGCAGCCAGTTTAATCACATGTCCATGGTAAGGGAAAGCACATGTGATTATATTTATAAACTGCCTTTTTGTGAATGTCAAGATAAGTTATTTTACCTCAGAATTTAAAAAAAAAAAAAAAAAAGACTTAACATTGTGGAATCCAGCTGGACACCTAACCTTCCAGACTCCAGGAATACTAAAATTAAATTAATTAAATAAAAAATGAAACCTTTAAACCTTCCCAAATCACCAAGTTTCATCTGGAAAGGCTTCCCAAATATCTAAAGCTCAAAGCATGTAGATTGTACTGGTGTGACTGAAAACCTTTGGGGGTTTTGGAGCAGTTTTTAACTTTCAAACTCTGAAGCAGAGGAACATAAGGCATAGTACCAGATTTGGACATTTTATATATTCTCTAGTGAAAGTTGCTTACATAACTTAAACGTGCAGTTCATGCTTTGCAGCATCAGCCTGACTCTGAGAACTTGCCACGGTTACAGAACATGCTGGCTCCCAAAACAAGGCTGTTCCATATTGGCTGTTTAGATGTCTAAAGTATACTTAATTAAAAAAAATTAAATTAAATGGGCAGGCAGCTGCTTACCTGGAAATACTCTGTGCTTACAGAGAGCTGCAGTTTGAGTGGGACCTCATAATTTATTGCAATTTATTTCTTTAATGACCTGGCCATTTATAGGTAAGTACAAAAAGGGCTTATTTTTTTTCCTTTCTCCAGCTGCAACATAATGAGGTGGCATACAAAAAAATCAGCGTTTCCACTGCATACAAGGAGTGGAGGAGGAAGCCCAGAAGCCTTCCTGTGCACAGGGCTCAGGTGTCATGGAAGCAAGACAGGATGTGAGCGATCTTTGTTATTCTCTCCCTTACAGTCTCTGCTCAACCTGGCGCATCCTCTTTATAAGAAGCTGCTATTACCGTAGGATGTCACTTCAATCCCTGTTCACAAGTGTTAGTTTTTTTCAAGACAAAAGGCCAGATAATTTTGGGATGACTGGCTAAGGCTTCTGGTAAAACCATTGTGGCCTTTGTAGTTCTGTACAAATTTCCAGGTAAATTTTTCAGTGCAGGATTCTGCTATTGCCTCGGGGTCTTACTCCAGTTCCTGCAGTCCCTGGGTTGGAATGCTTTTTCTGACTTCAACCCACCAGAGAAAGCATGGGTTGTCTCAGTAGTGTTCACCTGTCATGCATCTCTTATTCCAAGGTCCCCTGTTTCTACACTCAGAGCTGTGTGCTCTGAACACATTGAAGGACCAGAGGCTGCCCAGGATCACAAAGTAATGCCTTTGTAAGTTCTGAAATGCCTACCAAAGGGTATGACAGGGATCCTTTTAAGTACTGTCCTGCTAGCATCCATCTCTGAGGAGGTTGGCGTCACTGCTGGTTTTATTGCTCTCCTTTTGAGGCATTAGGTACAGGCATTGTGTCGGCAGGCTGGAAGCTGAGATGTTGTGACCTAAGAGGACAATATGCATGAAATCCTTTAAAGGTGAAAAGTTCTGTGTGTGTGGTTTTACCTGTGAGTGTGGAAGGTTTTCACTGCTGTCCTTGCCTATCTGTGAATTTGTGATTTAATTTCTTCCCATTAATAGGATTGTTGGTCTTGCTTTTTCCTGCTCACCTTCCTGCTTTTGTACGTGGCTGCTGCTCCCCAGTGCAGGTTGTATCTGCTCTATAAAACCTCTGCTGTCTTGCAGTTCAAAACTGCCTTTGGTCTTGAGCAGAGTCAAAAGCAAGGCACGTCCTGGTCACAGAGCAATATTGCCTCATGGACCATCTTGAAATAACAACCTTGGTTTCTCACTTTGCTTAACAGCTTCTGTTTCAGGCCCTTTTGACCCAGTTTTCACAAAGCTTGAGAACTCATTGCCTGCTTTACTTGGTGTCTGCAATATGGCTCACTCTGTTCAGTGATTTCCACTTGACCTTTCCAGTTTAACTTGCTTCTTTGCCATCAGCCAATGAAAGGGCAGGTGTTGAACGTGTTTAAGGCAGCAGGTCTCTAATGTGGGCACTGTTTGGCCAGTGGATCTTCATCCCTGCAGAAGTGTGAGGAATGATGAGAGGAAGTACACCTTCCTGGTAGAAGGCAGCTGATTTCAGATCTTGAAGGCTTTGCATAGGAGAGCCTATGCCAGGGAATATTAAATATTATTCCATGTCTAGAAATAAAACTCTGCAGATCATGCTGAACTCCTGAAGAGCAGTATGCAATTTTGCAACTATTCAGTCCCTTTGGTAAGTGACTGCATGCTATACATACCTGTCTTTTTGATTATGATGCTCGTTTAGACTCTATATGTCCTTTCATGTCCAGGAGACTGAGTCTGTGTGGTTTTGCTTAGACAATAATAATTAATTTTATTTTAGAATATATTTAATTTTATTCTCTTCCCATTAGAACATGATTATTTTAAAAAGTAAGATAGCTCACTAGATTGTGAGAACTGGGTGGCTTAAGGAGCAGTTGTGGAAGCTAAACCTTTACTTTCCAAGTTGCTGACTCAATTCCCATTCACATGTTAGTGAGCAATGTTGCCATCTGACAGCTGCCTGCAGCTCACATCAAGATGAGATGGTGGTTTAAGACCAGTCCTTGAAACTGAAGGAAAACTAAAGGAAAGAAAAAATTAAGAAAGACCCTCTCATCGCTACTGCAAGTTGGGACCCTGTGGGCACCCTTGGCTAAGTGCCAAGAACAGAGATGGGAGATGCACACACAGCATCTGCTTGGAAAAACTCCGCATCTGAATGAGTAAACTCAGCCTGTCCTTCACAGGTCAGAATGTGACTCATGCTCCAAGGTGTCTTGCAGCAGGGATGACCTGACTAGCCAAATGGTAATCTTAAGATGTGGGGGGTACTGGATGCTTTCTGTTAGCTAAGAGAAGTGTAACTGGTGGGTTAATTTTCTTTAGAAAAAACCTCATGTTTAATGAAGTCTGTAATTTCTGCGAAAATACATGCAAATACCTTGCCACTCCTGAAGATCCTTATGTCTTCCAAGTGTAGGAAGAGGCTTTGCAGGAATAAGGAAACAAAATTTGACCTCTTAGATCAATCAGCTTCCATGTTTGCAGTGGGACTGTAAGATTTGGAGATAGACACAGTGCCATTAAAAGACCATGTGTGTTACCTTCAGAGCTTGCCTGTCATCAGAATATTGACAGTTTCATACCTTGATTTCAAGTTACTAAAAAGCTGCATATGCCTGCTAGGTGATAATAAGATTGGAATGACTGGACTGGGCAACAGAGGGAAAATATTCAGCAATGCCTGAATTCCAGGAATCAGAAACTCCTCTGTGAAAATGTCTTTTCAATCAATTGTAATTACAGCTGTCCACTGATAACCTCAGGGCCAGGATGAGATGTTAGATTAATGCCATCAGGTGTGCTGGACTTCACAGCCAGACTGATTTAATGAGTTGCCTCAATAGGTGTTATAACGGATGTGAGTTAATCTCTTCACTGCGTGACTGGATCTCATTCTTAGAAATCAAGTTGCCTGGTCTGGCAGACAGTACAGCCTGGAACATCAGCTCAGCAAGCAAGGCTGAGCCATCTGAAAGCATCTTTTCTAAAGGCAGAGGTGTGGTTCTATCTGCTGCTTAGATACTATTTTATTAATTCTTTAATTCATGAGGATGTTAGGGGATGCTGTCCAGTGTTCAGCACAAACAAAATCAAATTTTATTACAGTATTGATCATCTTTGGGTGAAAAAACAGAGCAGAAAACCATACCTCTTATGAAGTTTGCCCATTTCCTTACTCCTGTGTCCTCACATATTTTAATTAGATACATAATTCACATGCCAGCTGTCCCTCGTGAATGGTTAGTGGCAAATGCAGTTCACGCCCAGATAAGCACTCCTTGTGTTTCCTTTCTTATGCGAGCTCTGTCCTGACACCGGAAAAGCCAACATGGCACTTCTTGTGTGCACTGGAGGATTTGGGAGTGGAGGGATCCAGAGACAGTGTTGGAAAAGAGAGGTGTGAGATGAGACTTAAAAGCTAACAATATGCCTTTTTGTTCAACTTACAGTCCTGCTGTAGCATCAGCAGACCCTGATGAAAGGGGAAAAAAAGCGAGGGTGTTGATTTTTGCACTGTTGAGACTCTTCTAGGAAATGGAACATATTTTATAAAATATACCTGTGGAGGTACTTGAAGTGTGTTGAATTATGTTGGGCTCTGTTAGTGGTAAAAAACACCTTTGTGATTCTTTGTTACCTTTATTTTCATTATAAAGTATTTGGGATCTTTTCCATTGAATCTCACCGGTTAATTTTGAAACATTTAGACAGCTTTGTTGCAAGTTGCTACTTTCAAGGTCAGTAGGAGGACTTAAAATACGTGACTGATGCATAACTCTTAGGCTGAGGCACCAGAAACAGGTCAAGAAGGCAAACTACAGAGCTAACTTCCTAGTTATACCTCATGTGCCAAATGTTTTTCTGAAAACCAAAAGGCATTATACGTGAATGGTAAAAATGTCTGCACTCTCACTGCATGCACAGGTTAAATTCCATGTTGTTCTCTTCCTCTTCACACTTCTGTTCAACAAAAGCATGGTTTAAGGTTAATTAGATTAATTTCACACATTTTGGAAGCCACGGACAGATGAAGAGCAGCAAACAGACGAGATACTCAGGAGAACCTCACTGGCTTCAAGGTTAGCTCATCCCTGTGGCATCTTTGCCATATGCTCCTTATGAAAAATCCATTAATTCAGATAACTTTTTTGATAAAAGCTTTTGTTTCAGGAGACAAAACCTCCACACTGAGCCTGTGCAAGAAGTCTGTGATCTTTGCCTGTCATAAACAGCTTTCGTATGTTCAAGGCTGGGCACTTTCAGGGAGAAAAAGTGCAGATAATGTCCCAAATTAAGGCAGTGTTTACATATACTTTCCACACTGCTTAAGCTGAAATCACTGATGGATTTTGTAGTTAGTGTTGCTCTGGTGTAGCAAAACCCCTTACAGCTCTTACCCTTAGATGTTTGTACTGTCTTGTAGGCAATGAGTGCACTGGTGATTTATGCCTGATTCACATTTTTAGGGCACTCAGAAGAAATTTGAGAAGAAAGCATTGAGTCAGACTCAGCTGGCCCATGAGTGAAAACCAAGACAGCAGATCTTTCAGTAAAAACTAGATGGCCTAGGATGTGGTGGAAAACCTAGCTGGCCAACTTAAGCTAGATACCTAGTTCTTGGTTGGCTGTTAAGACACAGTGTCTGTCTAGATCCTCATATGTTGGCCTAATCAGTTTCATACCAGAGTAATTCAACTTATCCATGCAGGCATAAGAGGAGAATGAAGTCTTTAAATACTTACAGATTTGTAAATATCTCCTGGCTTCTAATTGTGTGTTAGTTCTTTATGCTGCTTGAATGCCTCATTCAAGCCTTTTAACAGCATTAAAATACAACTTCTACACTGTAGAGTAAGAGTCTGTTGCCTCTTTCTTATTTGCACTTCAAAACTTTTACTTTACTATTTTCAGAGGAACATTGTGTGAACTTAGCAAAAACCTGACTTCAATTTGAGTTTTTAATTTTAAATTTGTGGCAAGTTGCGCTCAAACTTATTATAAATGTAGCAATGGAAGAAACAGGCTTTTTCCTACTTTTTTTTCAAGGGCATGACTTTGTGTCTGCTGAGCTGATTGTGTCAGGAAAGTGAGTTGAACTTTAGCTGGTGAGTATGGCCTTGTTTTCTCAGGGGCAAGTGGTTTTAAAAGTCTCCACTTTGCACTTTGTCCCCTGGCAGGGATGGAGGGGTGTGCCTGATTTAATTTTGACAGTTCTCTACATTTACATGCATACCATCCACCTATATTTTTTTGTTTGGGCTTTTCGCACAACATAACAGGGAAAGAAGCATTTCTTTCAGTGAAAAATGTGACTGTAAAAACGTAAATTATCAGCAGGCTGCAGGCACAGCTTGGTGTCTTCTAAAACTAATAGTAACTCAGTTCTATGTTGCAATTGACATTGCCCATTTAATTCAGCACTGAAGTTTTATACAGGTTTCTAAAGCATCACTTACAGTTTCATTATCTGACTTAAATAGCAAAAAACAATATGGGTGAGTTATGCTTGACCCTAAGGAAGCAATAAAAGAACATATGCTTATTAATAAGACTCCTACTAAGTTCTTTCTACAATTGCTTCCACGACTAGAAGTATGTGCTCTTCAAATGAGCTTTTTTCCCAGAAGCCGTTTAGAATTGTGTCTGAGAAAGATAAATTGGCCAACAAGAGACTGAAGCATGAGCAAAGTAGTTTTGAGATGTACTTATGTTTCTTTCTTCCTCATGGGTAAAGGTTTCCTAATTAAGAAAAATTGACAGTGGTATTGACTTATTCACAGACTATTTGTGGGTGAATCTTGCACAGAAAATACAACCAGGAGTTTGTTCTAGTCTACCAAGATCTGTCTTAAGAAATTGTGGTTTTCTGAGCTTTTACTGTTTCAAGAAATTGGAAAATTATTATCCATTCAAATGTAAAGTTAGTGATTTGAGATAAAACCACTTCATAAAGAATATTAAATTACATATTTGTACATAGACTTTGTCCTAATACATATTAATATATCCCATTATATCTGAAATAGTAATGAAATAGTAGTTTCTGAATTTGTAGGTCTGTGCTACTAGTTATTGTAAAATATTTCCTTTTATCCAAAACCAAAATTCCCTATGCAGTTTGGTTTGTTGTCATTGTTTGGTTTTGCATTGGATTTTTTTTTGCTGAAAGTCAAAATTGATGGACCATTCAGAAACAATCTCCATGAGGAAGAATGCGAATCAATCATCTATGAGTGGCTGATGTCCCCATGTGGTCACTTGTGCTGGGCAGACTAAGGAGGACGGAAAAGTACCCCTCTCTGCTGACCTGTTTCATCTTGAGGAGGGCAGTTTGCCATTGTCTGCCCAGTGGAGCTGTCTCCCTTTCTATCCTACGCCTCAGACCAGGGTTGTTCACTGACCATCTTGCTCAGATTTTTAAGTATCAGACTCATTGTTTTTCAATCTGGGACAGTGCAGCACTGTGTCATCCATTTGTAGCCCACAATTCCCATCACTGCTGTGGCTGTGGCTGTGTTTCAGTACAGTTTCAGAAGTCTTTAATAAAAATTATTTGTTAGCTGTTTTTTTAAAGGCTCTTTAAAACGCTGTCTGGCTTCGGAGATGCTCTGTCATCAAGGACCGTGGTCAGTCGCTAGCTCTCACCTTGCTTGTGAGCACCTTCTTACCAACTCATCTCCTCAGCTTCTGCTCAGGGAAACAGGCACAACTGTATTTCTCTTCACTTGTTCTTTTTGCAGCAGTTCTACGTAAGACTGTAAACTCCATGACATATATGCAATCTTTTGCACCCCCACAAAAATTTGGCTACCTCATGTTATATTTACACATGGCTCTGACAACAGTTCTGATGGACCTCCTTGAAGCCTGAGATGTGCTTTGGATCAAGCCTAATGAACTGCAGTTATTTGAAGAGGAGTTTCTTGCTGACACCTTTGCCACTAGACCAAATGCCTCCATTCTTCACCACGGCAAAGCCCTTCTGGTTGCAGTAAATAAGGTCTGTAGGCTATGGCTGGATGTTGCATTGCCTGAAGCCAGGCATATTAGCTTAATTGACTAGCTTTTAAATTGGTATATTTTGAATAAGTAACTCCTAATAGGTGCCATCTATCAGCCCAGAAATGGAAACAAGGGCTGAAATGTTAACATTGACTAGTTCAGTTCTCTTGAGGTGAAGCACCCAAACAGCTTCTCTCTGTGGAGAAGAGAGCCCAGCACTACCAAGGCAGGCATTGTTGATTTGAAGTCACGGACTTCTTTTAATCAGTGATAAGCAAACACATTCAGCTGCAAATTTCACACAAAATGTAGTCCACAAGCCTTTGGAATGCAAATAATGTAAAAATCCAGTTGGAAGTAGATTAGCTCCACAGAGAGATCAGCTGAACTCTGTGTGCTGTCAAGACCTTGGCATCCACTTTTGTGTGCCATACTGTACATTGGAGTATGAGCCCTTCTTGGAGAGATACAGCACTGGGGTAAACCTCATCCCTGTAGTCTGATCCTGCAAACAGGGTATGGTATGGGAATTTAAGACTTAGAAGGTACCACATAGTGATATATAAACACTGATTAATAAACAGCAACCCTGCAAGGATTTTAGTCTGGTGCTTGTTTGTAGCTAAAACTAAATTAATTGGTTTTATGTCCTGAACATGGAAGTTCAGCATATATTTTTGTATGTGAATAGTCCCCTTGAAAACACTGCGAACAACTATCATGGTTTTAGGAAGCTTCATGTCTGCCACTGATCTGAAACCTATTGCAGATGTTTACACAGAGCATGATTTTTAAAATTGCATGCTTTTATTTACTTTGATGGGATTATCTGCCCCAAGTCAGGCAAGTAATTTGTATAGATCTGGGATTTAATATCCTAGAGAAAGTCGCCTTTTTAATTCCTTCCCCTTTTCCTGTGCTATGAATTTCTTCTTCTTCCATTAGGCACTTCTACCTGCTGCAAAATACATTGTCCACCCATAGTTACATCTGAGAAATTTGAACAGAGAACACAGAGTGTGTTTTCCTGTGTTTGAAAGCCTTTGTAGCAATGTGGAGTGACAACAGGATGACTGCAGCTGATGAAAAAAGATAAGATATGATTATCAAGCTGCATAGCCAGCAAATTATTTCACTAGTTCCAGTTTAAATTTTTTTTTCCTTTGAGGCTCTAATGCTGGCACTGAGCTTTTGGTTCATGATAAAAACCAATATATAGTCTTGATTACAGTTCATCATTTTAGTAATTTTGATTACTTTGCTACTTGAATCAGCACAAGGATAGAGTCAAAATATCATTTGGAATGGAGGATTAGAAAAACAACTGTAGTAAAAATAGTTTGTTGAGTAAAAATATGTTGTCTTATTTCCTGGAATCAGTAACCAAAGTGCAAAAGAAGTAAATGTTGTCTTTTTCTGATGGCTGTGTTGTGCTCTTAGCTGCTGCAATTATTTCAAAATGAGTGGAAGAAAATGCCTTCTCCTTTTCCTCCGAGTGACTGTTGTCCTTCTGTTCTTAAGTGTGATGTGTGCCATGGAGGAGGGAACTAAAAGAACTTACTGCCTATGTTTTTCCATCTCACCAAGTCCAGAAATCACTTTCAGAATAATCCTGAATAGCCACAAAGCTGTACCCAGTTAAAAGATTATTATGACATTATTTTTATTAGAAATCACTGCAGCAACAACTTGCCAAATGAACCATTAAAAGCAAGCCAGACTCACTGAACCACAGTAAAATTGATTAACAGCTGCTTGGGGCAACATATGGTCTTTGAAGGTCTTTATCTTTTTAACCATTTGTCTCTTCCAGTGCCTATGGCAGAGCCCTCCACCTCTGTTTCTGTCTGATTTGAATGTAAAGAGCCATTTCAAAAACTGCAACTTCTTAGTGACAAGCTCATTTAGTCGTGTGTCCCTGTTCCATTGGACTGTCTACTGACATGCAGAAATTTGAATTAAAGGGAAGAAAACCTTTTACTATTAAGGAAAATGAAGCATTCTTTCTGCTTTGGGAACTTCACCTGAACCTTTTTAGCTGTTGCTTTCCCCTATGAACTCTGAGCACCTCTTTTGTGGTGGTTGTTTTTGTGGTTTTTGTTTTTGAGGCTGAAGTTTCAGAGCTGCTAAACCACTTTTTCTTCAGATGACAAAAAAGGGAGGTCGAAACCCGATTCCTGTAGATGGAGTTTCCACAATTAGAGCCCACTGTGCAAAATCTGAGAAGCAGCCTGCCTGTGCCTTAGAGCGTGTGCCAACACTGCCGTCTAGCTTCTGCAGAGGTTTTATGCGCTTTTGCTGCTTGGTTGGTTGTGTTCATGTGTTAACACAGCTTTGGCGAGCCTCTGTTGGTGAGCCAAGGTCCTGTGTATTGACTTCTGTTTGGAAACAGAATCGTTTGAAGTGGTCACACACGAGACGAGGCATGGAAGATGGCAGCAGCAAACAGTAGAGGAGATCTGAAGTGGCAATGCATCAAGAAAACTCCCAGTCTGTGTTTGCAGATAGGGAAATGAAACCCATCTGTCCAAACTCTTACAAGATATCTGGCAGCATAAGTCAGAAAAACCAGTTCCAGGTCTGTTCAGTGTTTCTAATGACAAAGCACTTGCAATGTCCTTGAATAGGGTCTCCTGACATACCAGCCCCTGACAGGTCTTTTGGGCTCAGTGTTGAATCCTGCTTTCCTGTGTGTCTCTCTCTCCCTTTTCCTTCTCTGTCTCACACCATGAACACTTTTTTACTCTTTCACCACAGAATTTGTAGCTTTTGCTTCTTGGTCTTTGGTGACCTGGGAGCTACTTGTATTGTGAAGTACTGTGTTTAGGTTTTGTATGCATTTTATGTCTGGTCATCTTGGGATTTTAAGAGATTGTATGGTTTCTATTTACCATGAACTTGTGTTTGTTTACCAAAATCTGTATTTATACAGCTCTTAGGTTACAGGTGGTATTGCATAAATAATAGAGAGGATAATGAAAGCATATAATTATTTTTAAGGAGGCAGAGGGCTCTATTAGGGCTCTAGTTTGAAATTGCAGAATTCCTCCATTTTCAAACAGCATGTAATGCAGCAATGAAGCAATTATGTTTGAACTTCCTTAGTGGTGTAACTTGTGAGAAATGGATTATCATCACATATTAAAGTGATTTAAAGCTGAATTTAGCCCAGAGTGGCCTGACTAATGATTTTGTTTATTGGTTTTGCCTGTTTTCAATAGCCTTCATTAAATAACTCAGCTACAATATTGATCTTAGAATCACTAAGGTTGGAAAAGACCTTCAAGATCATCGAGTTCAACCTTTGATCAATAACCACCCTGTCATTTAGACCATTACATTAAGCGCCACATCCAGTAATTTCTTCAACACTTCCAGGGATGGTGACTCCACCTGGGCAGCCTGTTCCAATGCCTGATCATCCTTTCAGTGTAGAAATCCATCCTGATGTCTAACCTGAACCCCTCCTGGCACAACTTGAGTCTGTGTCCTCTCCTTCTGTCAGTAGCTGTCTGGGAGAAGAGGCCAACCCCCACCTGGCTACACCCTTCTTTCGGGAAGTTGTAGAGAGCAATAAGGTCACCCCTGAACCTCCTTTTCTCCAGACTAAACAACCCCATCTCCCCCAGCTGCTCCTCATTGAACTTACTCTCTAAACCCTCCACCAGCTCCGTTGCCCTTCTCTGGACACTCCAGCACCTCTGGGGTTTTTTTTAAGTGAGGGACCCAGAACTGGATGCAGGACTTGAGGTGCGGAGTCACCAAGTACCGGGGAACAATCACATCCCTAGTCCTGCTGGCCACACTATGGCTGATACCGGCCAGGATGAGCCTTCTTGGCCACCTGGGCACACTCCTGGCTCGTGTTCAGCCCCAGGTCCTTTTCTGCCTGGCCACTTTCCAGCTACTCTGCCCCCAGACTGTAGTACTGCATGAGGTTGTTGTGACCAGAGGGCAGGACCTGGCACTTCACCTTGTTTAACCTATACAATTGGCCTTGGCCCATCAATCCAACCTGTCCAGATCCTTCTGCAGAGCCATCCTCTGCCCTCCAGCAGATCAACTTGGTGCTATCTGCCAACTGACTGGGGGTGGACTCGATCCCCTTATCCAGATCATTGATAAAAATATTAAACAGGACTGAGCCCAACAGTGATCCCTGGGGGCCACCACTGGTGACTGGCCAGCACCTGGATGCACCACTATTCCCCAGCATCCTAGGCCTGGCCATCCAGCCAGTTTTTCACCCAGTGGAGTGCAGCTGTTCAAGCCGTGGGCTGCCTGCTTTTCTGTGAGGATGCCATGGGAGATGGTGTCAAAGACTTCGCTTAAGCCCAGATAGATAACATACAGAGCCTTTCCCTCATCCCCTTGGGGGGGTCATCTAGAAGAAGATCATGCTGATCAAGCAGGACCTGTCTTTCCTAAACCCATGCTCGCTGGGCCTGATCCCCGGCTTGTCCTGTACATGCTATGGGAGCACACTCAAGATAATCTGTTCCATAACTTTCACTGGGCACCAGGGTTAGCTATCCTTACATATTCTTATCAACCTTATAATTAACATGTATCCATGGGTACTGCTTCATGTTAATGAGATAAGGTTGTATTTGAGGGAGAATCTTTTGTCTCCATTGAAGCAGCTGTTAGTGTGGCTGCGTACCTGGGTGAATCAACTAATCATTTCATTAAACGAAAGTCCTCTTAGCTATGCTAATCAAAAGAATGCTAATCACAATTTTTCCAAACAAACCCCCTGAAACCTAAACAAACAAACAAACCACTTCAAGACTAATAAACCAGCCTTACTCTGATATATAAGCTATGCTTTATTAACGAGGATTAGAAAGCAAAAAAAAGATCTGAGGGAGATTTCATCAGCATTATGCATTTATTCCTTTAGCCATCTCTGGTGATCTCATCTGAATGGTTAATGCTGCCTAAACATAGTTATTTGCTGTACCACTTTGCATGTGACAGGAAACACAGTCTTTTTGCTCTGAACTGCATCTTCATGGGTGAGAAGATGATGGATGCTGAACACTGAGTCAAAACCCTTCTCGTTACATCCCAGAAGCAGGTTAAGGGGGTTTCTATATGCTTCTTAACTTCTATGAGCAAGCACATGAGCACAAGCTGAACAGAGAGATTGAAAGGGAAGGGGAGGTGGAATATACAACTGTAAGTGAGCAGAGTCATAGACAGCTTCTTCACAGAGAGGTAGATCAGTGTATTAAGAAATGAGACAACTGGCTTTAAAACTTCATAGGTGTGGTTTAAGCCCAGCAGGCAACTAAGCACCATCCAGCTGCTCACTCTCCCAGCAGGATCAGGGAGAGAATCAGAAGAGTAGAAGTGAAAAACCTTGATATAAGGTTGATATAAGAACAGCTTACTAGGTAAAGCAAAAGACATACACACAAGCAAAACAAAACAAAGAATTCCTTCACCACTTCCCATGGCCAGGTATTTAGCCATTTCCAGGAAAGCAGGGTTCCGTCACACGTAACAGTGACTTCAGAAGACAAATACTATCCCCCTTGCTTCCTTCTTCTTCACCCAGCTTTATATGTTGAGCATGATGCCGCAGGGTGTGGGATATCCCTTGGGTCAGCTGAGGCCAGCTATCCTGGCAGTGTCCCTTCTCCTCCCAACTCTTTGTGCACCCCCAGCCTCCTCCCTGGCAGTGTGGGTGAGGAGCAGCAAAAGCCTTGGTTCTGTGGAAGTCCTGCTCAACAGTAACAGAAACTGCTTTATGCTATCATCACTGTTTTCAGCTCAAGTCCATACTAGCCACTGTGAAGAAAATCAGCTCTACTCCAGCCAAACTCAGCACCTTCTCTACTCCTTACTTCATGCAATTTATGTCATGCTGTAGCCCTACATGATTTAATACAATCTCATTAACACTCCCATCCCCTTTCTATCCTTTGATATAATACAGATATATCATTCCCTTAGCCTATGGATGGCCCCTGAAAAAGCCCACCATATGTCCACAGAATGTCAACTCAATTCATTTCAGAGTCCATGAGTTTGGGCTCTGTCTGTTTTGCTGGCCACTCAAGGCAGGAGAGGTGGGGTGTTGTGTGGAGCTACTGTGGCCTAGAGCCAGCTCAAGTCAAGTCATTGCTGCATTTGCACTGTTTACTATAAGGCTTGTCCTCCATTGGTTCATGTTATAGTAACTCCTGTAACGTGAAACTTAAATAATGGGTTACAACAATTTAAAGGCATATCCATTACAAACTCCACCCCTGGTCATTTTGTGCCAGGTTGACGGCTTTATCATTGTAATGAACTCATCACCTTGCTTCTAGTCTGGCTAGCAACAAGGGTTTCCTGCTATAGCAATTACAGTCTCCATGATGGACCTCCATGGGATGCAGAGTGACAGCCTGCCTGACCATGGCTTCACCGTGGGCTGCAAGGGAATCTCTGCTTCAGCACCTGGAGCATCTCGTGCCCCTCCTTCTTCTTCAGGGGGAAGACTCCTCACACTCTTCCCCCATACTGCGGACTCATCCACAGGTCGCAGTCCCTTTCACTCAAGTTCATACTGGAGTTCCAGCCTGTCCAGTACAGCAGCACAGAGGCAGCAGCAATGCCCTGGCCACCCGCCAGACCAGGAGCATCATGGCTGTTATCAAAATGTTCCCAGGCACAGCAGAGTGAGGTGATAAGAAGCACAGCACTACAGCGAGCAGCCACCAACGAGTACTGGATTGTAATTCACAGGCGAGTGAGACCTGTGGCAAGCACCGGAGCCTGCTGATTAATAATTAAACAGCCATAACAGCTGAAAATTTCATCTAGCATGTTCCAATGTAGTCTGTCATAATTTGAGTTTATTGAGCCCCATGTTGGGTCCAAAGAAGGACTGTCGTATTTTAACCCTAGCCAGTAACTAAGCACCCCATAACTACTTGCTCACTCCCCTATGGTGGGATCGGGACGAGAAATGGAGGGGTAGAAGTGAAAAACTCATGGGTTGAGATGATGACCGTTTAATAGGGAAAGTAAAAGTCACACACACAAGCAAAACCAGGAATTCATTCATTGCTTTCCATGGGCAGGCAGGTGTTCACCCATCTCCAGGAGAGCAGGGCCCCATCATGTGTAAGGGTGACTTGGGCAGACAAATGCCATCACTCTGAACTTCCTCCCCTTCCTTCTTCCCTCAGATTTATATGCGAAGCATGATACCATACAGTATGAGATATCCCTTGGGTCAGCTGGGGTCAGCTGTCCCAGCTGTGTCCCCTCACAATTTCTTGTGCACCCCCAGACTCCTCACAGGTTGTATGAGTGGGGAGCAGCAAAGGCCTTGGCTCAGCAAAACCAAAAACATTCCTATGTTATCAATCCTGTTTTCAGCACAAACTCAAATCACAGACCCATACTGTGAAGAAAATTAGCTCTACCCCAGCCAAAACCAGCACCTTCCCACTAGAGCAGAAGGAGGTATTTTCTAAATCTCTGTGGGGCTTTTAATCCCACTTCCATGTTACAGGGGAGGAAAAAATGGCTTCTTGCTTCTGCCATCATCCTGACAAGACTTCAGGCCAGCATCAGGATGTGGAACTGAAGATGTTTCTAAGACTCTTGACATTTACTCTAGCATTGTGCTGTAATAGTAGGAGAGAGGGTACAGAGAATAGTCAAGACAGGGTAGAGAAGAAAAAGTTCTTGAGGCTCTCAGTTCCTTTAATACGTGCAGAAACATCACACAGGTTTCTCAGCTAAGGACCATGTCATAAAAAGAGGAAATTCTCTTTCTGCCTCCTTGCTGTAACTGTGCAAGGTTGTCGCCATCAGCAGGGACATTATTGGGTGTTTCATCTCTCTCGTGAGCAGTCGTCGTCTCTGCCTTGGACTTCAGGAACAAGAGACAACGGACAATTGGTCCTCCGGAAATTGTTGCAGAGGCATCCCTGAGCATGTGGAGCAGCAAAGACGAAAAGAAATTCAGCCGGTGTTGCTGCTGCTGTGCTTCCCCGCAGTTCTGCACGGCTCCAGCCTGCGGTGCTGGCGAGCCGGCTTAGGGGAGATGCTAGGAGTATTTTGCCACCTCGTGGCAGCTCGGAGGTAAACCATCCCCTCATGATCACAAACACTCGCTACCCTGAAGGAACAAAGCCAATAAGAGTGATTTCCATTGAGCTGGCTGCAAAGTGACACTTGGAAGGTTTGCAGAAAAGCAGAGCAGGTCGAAACCCTGAAATTAATGATGCCTGCCCATCTGCAGCTCCAGGTGCATGCCAGTGGTGGAACCTGAAACAAAGGCTGAGAAGGTAACACTGAAGAGGCCTCAACCTGGGGCAGGCCAGTGGTCAGAGACTTTCTAACCCCTGCTCTTGGTGTCATGCTGCCGGAGGTTCCCAGCTAGCCAGGGAAAGGAGCGGATAACCGCAAGCTGGCAACGGCTTCAACGCCACAGCGAGAACCACAGCGCACTGAAGCTGAGCTCATATGGTGCGGACAGTGAAGCATGATGCAGCCAGTCAGCTTTGGCTCAGAGAAAAGGCAGTGGAGAGGCAGAGAGCCTGTCAGCACAGAATCCTTTGGAGGGGCACTGCCAGGGTCTATGACAATTTGCAGGGTGATGCAGTTAATATGGAAGATGCTAAACAAACTCAGGAACTGAACAGTGTAAACATCCCACTGACCTTTCCCAGGGGAGCTGTGGCTACTGTGCCTGAAGGGGTGGTGACAGGGCATACCAGAAAGAGGGCTGGGGGTTGTCACTGGCCAGGGACTGTAGATCCCACTGTCAACAGCATGGGCACTGCCAGTGCTGTGGCTGCTGCCCAGGAAGACAGGAGACCTCTCTACACTCTTACTCCCACAAAGCTGCTGGTGGGGAAAACCCCTGCTGCTGACCAAGAGACTCCAGAGGACCTGATGGCACAGGAAGAAGGGTCAGGCTCAGCAAGGGAAGGTTGTTCCCCAGCTTCAAGAGGTCTGTGGGTGGGATGAGGTGCTGCCAGTCTGTGTGGGCAGTGGGAGAGAAGCCACAAGTCTTCTCTTCACAGCTGTGTAGAAAACCAGCACCTCAAAACAGATACATTTTACTTCCAGAATTGCTTCTTTTCAGCTCAGAAATTATAATCCCCTGTGAAGACTGGAGTACCTTTCAGGTATACCTTTCTATTTCCATGACCCAGAGATGGACTGTCCGAGTGGGTCCTACCTTGCCTAAGAGCTGATGCATGCACACATCACTTAGGAAGCTGACAGAGTACGACTATTTGGGATACAAATCCCTCCCATCATGCCAGCAAGAGGAGTGGGTAAGGGTCCTGGTGCCAGCAAAGGGTGCGGCTGACAGCAAGGGTCTCTGCTCCAGCATACTAGACCTGGGGCAGGACTAGTATGTGTGCCCCAAGTGCATATACTGGAGGAACCAAGGTGAGTAAAGCCAGCTGGTCTTGGCAACTGCACATAAAGCAGGATTGCAGGTCATGGCCCACATGCCTGGTGCTGCCCGCTGTGGAGACAAGAGTGGCTGCCTCTGCCCTGAACACCAGGGAAACATATTGAGGGCAGGGCTGTAACTCCTGAGCAAACTTGAAGGTGGGCTATCTGGTGAGTAGCAGGCCCTGGGTACAGCCAGGGTACGAGGAATAGAATCATGCAGCTACCTGGGGTGATCTGTGGCAGCAGAGCGCCTGTTGGGAAGTGCCACTGCATGCATGCTCCTGCGCCTGAGCAGGAAGCTGGGCCAGCTGGTACGTGGGAATGAGTAAAATGGCTCAGGATATGGGGCAAGGTTATCGCATGAACAGAACGGCTGTGCTGGTACGCTGGGGATCTGTGAATTCACGTGTGCTTTTGCCAACTTTAGTCCTTACTGACAGTAATGAGAAAAGGGACATGGCTGGCTGCACTCATGTCGAGTCCTGGTAGCAATACATGCAGGTGCTGTGGGAGGCCACGCCTCGCCTGACGCAGCCTGCAGAGCTGGCCCTGTCTCTGTCTTTTTGCACACGTCTGTCTCTTGTAGGTACACGCAAGTACAAATCAGTAAGGAGAGATGTTTTTGTCTTTCCTAATAACTGTTTATGCTTTATTTACCTCTTCTTTCCTAACTGCTATTAATGTTGTATTTGACCAACCGACCACACGCCTGCTCCAGTCTTCGATGAATTCCTCTGCGCCCTCGGAGACGATGCCAAGCTCCCGGTGGCGTCCCACGGGCTCTACCATTGCCTAGGACAGCCCCTGAGTCAGGAAGCCCTCTCTAGCGGCCGCAGGGGGGCCACCCGCGCCCCGCAGAGAACGAAGCCCCCGGTACGCACCACCACGGCAGCCGCCACCTGCGGGACAAAGCCCGTTGCGTGCTGGCATCGCCGGGACTCCCCCGCTTTTACCCCTCAGGGTCCGCCGCCGCCGCCACCGAGAGATGCTCTCCGGCCCGGCCGCTGCTCCCGCCCGCCCCGCGGGCACGCACCCGGCGGCAGAGCGCGCTCCGACCCCACCATCGCGGCCCCGGCCCCGGCCCCGGCTCCACCTCAGTCTCCGCCCCCGGAAGAACGTCACCGCGGTGCGCGGATGTGACGGCGACGGCGGCGCCCCGCTCCCGGCAGGGCCCGGCTCAGCTCCGCGCCCGGGGGGAGCCGTTCCCGTGGCAACGCCGCCGCCGATGGCGGACCCGTCCCGGCGCCTGGCGGAGGGTGCCCGCCGCCGCCGCCCGCCGGGGGAGGAGCGACGGGACCCTCCCCCTCCCGGCTCCGGACGCTGCCGGACGCGCCACAGGCTGAAGGCGGCCGCGGCCCTGGCCCGCACGGGAAGCGAGGGCCCGGCAGCGGTGAGCGCGGGCCTGGGGGCGGGCGGGCGGAGGCGCCGGGCCCCTGCGGGGCGCTGGCTGGCGGCTCCTGAGGCGAGGGGGACGGGAGGCGCACGGAAGGAAGGAGGGAGGGAGGGAGCGGGCGGAGGCGGTACCGCAGCGGGCGGAGCGGGGCTGGGGCCGGGGCCAGCTGACCCCCGTGTTCCCTTCTGTGAGCCCGAGGGGCGCCTCTGGCACCCAAGCGCTCGTGCTGCCCCACCGCGCGCGTGGTGCCCAGTGTCCCGCAGGCGGGGAGGGCCTGCTGCCGGACTTGCTGCAAAACGCGGGCTAATGGCTTTTGAAGTGGCGTGGTGGTTTATTTCCGCTGAATTGTAATGCCGTAGGATAATGCCGAAACCTAAAATAATTTTGAGATACATCGATTTTTTGTTAAGCATGCTTGACATCTGTCGTGATTTCACCCCAGCCAGCTGCCAAACCCGAGGCAGCCGCTTGCACACTCCCCAGCCAATGGGATTAGGGAGAGAATTGGAAGGCTAAAAGCTGGAAAGTTTGTAAGTTGAGATAAAGACTGTTTAATAGGGACACCAAAAGCCACTCATACAAGCAAAACAAAACAAGGAATTAATTCACTGCGTCCCATGGGCAGGCAGGTGTTCAGCCGTCTCTAGGAGAGCAGGGCCCCATTGTATAGGATGGTGACTTGGGCAGACAAACATCATCACTCCAAATGTCCTGCTTTTCCTCCTTCTTCCCCTCACTTTATATACTGAGCATGATGTCATATGGTCTGGAATATGGACAGGAATATCTGTCCCAGCTGTGTCTCCCAACCTCCCATGCATCCCCAACTTCCTCGCCAGTGTGGAAGTACGTAAAAGCAGAAAAGGCCTTGGCTCTGTGCAAGCCCTGCTCAGCAATAACGAAGACATCTCTACATTACTAACCCTGTGTTCAGCACAAGTTCAAAACTCAGCCCCAGACTAGTCACTGTGGAGAAAATTTACTACCCCAGGCAAAACCAGCACAACAACCTGAGCAGATAAAAGGCAGTGTGTACCTGAGGATAGATGTAGGAATGACATCTGGTTGTTTCTGCTTCAGTCTTAAAAAAAATACTTATTTTGGCAGGAACACATCCCTGGAGGTTGTCTAATCCAACAAGCTGTGTGTGGTCCAGCATGAATGCCCAACAAAAGAGGGGCAGAGTGTGCAGGAACAGAACAGGTCCAGCAGAACTTGAAAGGTGATAATATAGTTCGAGTGCAATTACTTGTTTTGCCTGGTTTCTTTTAAAGTATAGAACTAACTGTTCTCATGCTTTTCATGCATAAATGCTAGTTTTTTTAAGCTGTGTTTCGGAAGATATCTTGTAAATCATAAACTTATGGACCACATCAAAGCAGCTGGGGAAGGAAGACAGCCTGCCTCTTACTTTCATGTATGCCAGCATGATTCAAGTGTTGTGTAAAACTTGCAGCCCTGAAGAGCAAGATCTCGCTGTGAAGAGAAGCCAAACAAAGTAGTTAGGTCATGCTGCCTCTTTGTTCAGCATTCTCTTATAGCTGCTGCTGGATTTTGCAATGTTAAAAGCGATTGTTCTGAGTTTCTGCATCTGAACTGTAAGATTTTTGCCTCTCTATGATAGCAATGATCTTTTGTCTCTATCTTTTCTAGAACATGACTTCGGATAAGGAGTTTGCAGAAGATAGCAATTTTTCCCCAAAAGCCAGCACCAGCAAACTGCCAACAGATGCATCTCCCGACTCCAAATGCCCCATTTGCCTGGATAGATTTGACAACGTTGCATACCTAGATCGCTGCTTGCATAGATTCTGCTTCCGCTGTGTCCAAGAATGGTCAAAAAACAAAGCAGAATGCCCCCTCTGCAAGCAACCCTTTTTTTCCATTTTCCATACAATTCGTGCTGAAGATGACTTCAAGGAGTACATACTCAGCCCTTTAGAAACTAGCTCTTTTGCCAGCCCTGATGGCCGAAGATTTCGTTACCGTACTACCTTAACCAGGGAACGTCGTGCTCGCAGCTCCCCTTCCCGAAGGATGCTGTCCCCTCCAGATAACGGGATGTTGTTTGAAGGATTGTCAAGCGAACCAACACGGCGCAGACACAGAGAGATTCAGCAGATGATCAGGAGGCTGGCCTCAAGGAGAAAGGCTAGTGCAGAGGGCAGATCTCTGCGACAGATTCAGGAGGAGGACATGATCAACTTCCGCAGGGCCCTGTACCGCACTGGTGTGCGTATCCGCAGCATTCAGGATGGTGGCCGATACCGAGACATTTCCGCAGAGTTTTTCCGCCGCAACCCTGCTTGCCTTCACCGGTTGGTTCCTTGGTTGAAGCGAGAACTTACAGTCCTGTTTGGTGCCCATGGATCTTTGATTAATATTGTACAGCACATTATCATGAGTAATGTAACCAGATATGATCTGGAAAGTCAGGCCTTTGCTGATGATTTAAAGCCATTTTTGCTGAATCGGACAGAACACTTCCTGCATGAATTCATCAGTTTTGCTCGTTGTCCTTTTAACTTAGAAGCATATGATCAACATGCCAATTATGACTGTCCTGCACCATCATATGAGGAAGGAAGCCACTCAGACTCATCAATTATTACAATATCTCCAGATGTGGCATATTCGCAAGGGCCAGATAATAGTTTGTCTGCACCTGGTCTTGGTCAGGCCCCCTGGGATGATGAAACTCCAGGGCCTTCCTATTCCATTTCAGAAGAGGTTCGTGCAACTGTAGCTTCTCCTCTGGAGTCATCAGAAAGTTCTGATGAGGACTCTGCTACAGGGAGTCAAAGAACCAAACTGCAGACTCAGTTACAGGCTAATGCTGACTCAAACGACAGTGGCTCTTCCTCAGACAATTGTGTCATTGTTGGGTATGTTAAGCCGTTAGCTGAGAGGACACCAGAAGTGGTTGAGCTGTCCTCTGACTCTGAGGAGTCCATCAGGGAAGAGAAAAGGGAAGATGTCAAGAAACAGCGGCCAGTCCAATGTCACAGCTGGAGTGACAGTGAACCAAGCCGGAGCTTCTCGCCACATTCCCCAGTGTATAAGGAGGATGTAGGAAGTTGTAGAAGCTGTTTATCTCCTGGAGTCGAGAAGGTGGAATCAAAAGAGGATGAGAAGAACAAGTGTAAGGGAAAAGATCTGCCTCCACAGGACTTGAGCTGGAGCCCCTCTCCAGGGAGTGACACGGTATGCTCCCCTTGGAATCACAGGTTGTCTAAAAAGGGAAAGTCCAGAAGCCCACAATCCTGTTCACGGGACAGTCAAGGCAGTCATGGCCATCGGTCTAGAAGGGAGCACCGTAGCAAAAGCCAAGTTAAAAGGAGACGATCGAGAAGCAGAGATAGTAGCAAATATAGGAGCAAAAGAAGCAGCAGAAGGTCGAGGGCTTGTGACACCAGAGCCTCCCTAAAATTCCAGAGAGGCTCTCTAAGCGGTGAGAGCACTCCATCTAGAGAAGTAAGCAGATCACGATCACGTAGCAAAGGCCACAGTAAAAGGAGATCAAGAAGTAGAGACAGCGATCGCTACTATGTAAGAGACAGTTATCAAAGTAGACACCAGTGGGGTTCTGCTTTCTGTAGTCGAAAGGTGTTTGGAGACAGCTATGAATCCTCCAGCAGGAGGAGGACCCGGTCAAATACTCTTTACTCAAGGCAATCTGCTAGTCCAGAATACAGGATACGATCATTTATTGAGAGGACAGATCTGCATAGCCAGAGGGGACTCCATGAGAGACACTACTACTGTTATGAAAGATGCAGGTCAAGGAGTCGGTCAAGCAACAGATCAAGGACTCCTTCTGGAGGAACTGACAGAATGAAAAGTGAAAAGCCTGGTGGAAAAAGGAAGTACAAAACTCGCCACCTGGAGAATGCATTCATGGAGAGCACAAGTCTAGAAAGAGAAAACGACCCCAAGAAAACTTCCTCAAAATTTGGTGACTGCTGCAAAAATGAAGATAGCCTGTCAGACAATCGAGCAAGCAGTGAGACAAAGCATAAGAAAAGGAAAAAGAAAATGAGGAGTCCAAGTGTGGAGATAGTCTATGAAGGAAAAGCAACAGACACAACAAGGCATCTTAAAAAGAAAAAGAAAAAGCATAAGAAGAAGCACCGGAAAAATCACACGAGTAACTTGGCACATGCTTCTCCGGTGGTGATTACGATTGATAGTGATAGCAGCAAGGAGCCAGAAAGTACCGAATGGGACAGCAGTATTACTTGGACAGGCACAACTCACATAAATGAGAGGGGAAGTGAGTCTCCATCTTCTTTTCTGAGGAGGACAGGATGTGAGGAGACTGGAGGAGCAGACAAAAAGTATGGTATTCCTATCACAAGGGAAGACTTAGATGGTGACATTAGAAATGCTGATGTCAAACATCAAGAAATAGCAGCTGATCAGAATGTTATCACAGCGAATACTAGCAGTAACACCTCTCAAACAGAAACTGTAACCAGCTATGTTCAGGAAGCACCAGCAGCGCCTTCCAGTCAACTGCCTTCCCCCAGGATTTCCTTCCTAGAGTGTCCAGAAAGAGAGCCGTTGATACTAAGACTGCCAAAGAGACTTGTCAACAGATCCTCATGGTTTGATTTCCCTGAAGAAAAAATGTAGTAGGCTTTCCATGGAACACTTGTTAAAATTGTGAATTTGTTTTAACTACTTTTTTTTTCCCCTTGAGAACTAAAACATCGGATAGGATTTCTGTCTGTTAAAAACATGTCTGACAAATGTATAAAACTATTGAATGTGTATGCACTTTTAAGTCTAAGAAGATAGAATATTGCTAGTATGTAATTTTAAAAGTTTGTTAGAACACTATTTGGAAGTTGTAATTTCATAAAGCCATCCACAGAGTATTTCAAAGTTTTGTTTAAACCAAACAGAAAAGGAGCCCAAAACAAAAGCCAGGAAATGCATTTTATGGGGATCGCTCTTCTTAGACAAAGAAAAAATTGTTTAGTTCATAGGAAATTACTCAGTCTGAATTCCAGCATCATTTCAATCTCTTTGATTTAAGCTGATCTCTGCTGAAAAATAGTGATTTCTACAGAGATCCTCAAAGGACTTTCAGTAATTTTAAGGTAAGCTATGTCAAAATCTGAATAAAGCAATAAGACTTTTTTTGTTGTTGTTTAAATATATTTACATATATACTGTGTGTTTTGCAAATGGAGTTTTTTCTTTTGGTTTTGGATGTCTTACCTGTGCAGACCACTGGATGTTTGTGCAGTCAGGAGTACTCCAGGCTGGAAGGGTCGTCGAGATCATCTGGTACCAGCCTTCACTGAAAGCAGGAACTTTGATCAGATTGAGTGGGATTTGTTCAGTTCTGAGTTTTCCCGAAAGCTGGGTGGCCCCTCTGTCCTAGTATTCCCTTGGGAAACTTTTTTTTTTTCCAAATTTCTTTTTTTATTTCCCTTATTGAAGCCTGTGCGTTCCACCTTGTGTTCTACAGCTGTGTGGTTCTCAGGGAGTCTTGTTTTCCAGTTCTTTATACCTTACGGCTGCATACTTGAAGACATCTGTCTTTCCTGTAGCCTTGGCAGTAGAGCAGTTTCTCCTGACCTTGTGATAGCTGACATTCACCCAGCTCAGCACATCCTAGATGTCCTGCTCTATATATGTGCAAGGCATGGGGCTCACACAGTGTCTTGTTCTCCAGGTTTGGCCCTTCTCTGTGTTCACAGCAGTAGCTCTGAATGAGGAGGATGCCTTTTCTGTCTCTCTTGTGTCACTGCCTCCATGAGTTTGGTGGGTTTAACCTTGGCTGGTTGCCTGCCAGATACTCACCAAGATGCTCTGTCACTTTCTCCACAGGATGGGGGAGAAAATAAGATGGGAAAGGTGGGTTGAGATAAGGACAAGAGAGAGTACTCTCACTAGCCAAATAGACTCAGGGACAATTAATGTCTTTTATTGCCAATGAAAAATTGAGTAGGGGGATAAGAAACAAAGACAAAACTAAAACCAATTTCCCATCCCCTCTTCTTTGCTTCACTTTCATTATAGGCTCTTCAGCCTCCTCCCCAGCTGTGCAGAAGGATGGGGAATGAGTAGTGTGGTCAGTCCATAACACAGTCTTGCTGCTTCTTACTCCTTACACTGTTCCTCTGCTCTAACATGGGCCCTTTCAACAGGTGTGCAGTACTTCTGGAAGAGATTGCTCTAGCTGCCAGAAAACCTGCTCCTGTGTGGGCTCCTAAGCACATGCTGCAGCTCCTGCCAGGAGACTGCTCCTGTGTGAGATCTCCATGGGCTGTAGCTTCCTTCAGGGCATCTCTACCTGCTCCAGCCTGGGGCTTTCATCAGCTGGGAGTGCCCAGGCTGTGGAGAAGGGCTGCTGCTGCCCGACCAGTCGGCACAGGTTGGCAGAGCCTGACAAGAGTTGAGAGTGATGACAGTCGGTCACCTCCACTCTTGCCCCTGAAAGCATATCTGGGCTGCAGGAGTTAGGTTGCTCTGTACCTAGATTAGAAGGTCTTGGGGAGCACAAATGTCTGAAGGGCCACTAGGAGGCCCTCGGGCCACATGGTGGGAACCATAGTGGTGGCATTGCTGTGGTCCATTCTTGCTGCTGGCTGCTAAGAGCTCTCTGACATCTAGGAATGAATGTGGTGGCTCTCTTTCTTTTGCTTAGCCCCACCAGCCTCCCCAAATCCTTCGGGAGAAGAAAGAGGCTCAGGGACTCTTGGGTGTTCCCAGCAGGTGGCTCTCAGGGACTGGGGGTGCAAGTGCCTTTAACTGGAAGTCTCGGTTCATTCCCAGAGCTGGGGTATCCTTGGCATTAGTGGGACTTGTCCCACACCCTGAGTGCTGGGTTGGAGGGTACAGGTTGTTGGGGAGTGGGCAGGGAAGGGTGGAGGTGCCGCACTAAGTATAAGGGAGAGCTCTTAAAGTCAGCAATGATGTGGTTGGGAGCCTCTGAGTGAGGATGAAGGGATGGAAAACAAAGCAATGTTGTGGTGGGTGTCTTCTACGAGTTGCCCAGCCAGGATGCTAGTGCTGAGAAGTTCACTTGACAGGCTATTAGGAGAAATCTCTGGATCACCAGCCTTTGTTCTTATGTCAGATTTCAGCTTTCTAGAGACCAGCTGGAAATGCCATCCTGCTGTGATGAGGCAGGTTTGAAAAATTCCTGAAGTTTGTGGGAGAGAACTTTTTGTCACAAGTACTCAGGGAGACAACTAGGAAAAACAGCCTTCTAGATTTGCTGGTTGGAAACGGAGAAGGCCTGGTGGGAGATGACGTGATCTTGGCCACAGTGCTCATGAAATGGTTCAGCTTGAAAATGTCAGTGCAATGAGAAAAAAGAACTGCAGAGTTGCTACTTTCTGTTATAAGAGAGCAAACATTGCACCACCCAGGAGTCCCCTGGGAATCTGCTCTGGAGGGTTCAGAAGCTGTATGCTGCAGGGGATCTGCTGCAAACACTAGAAAAGAGCAAGCTGTCAAAAAGCATTATCAATACTTCAAATACACATAGACACTGTGGGAAACCTCATCTGGTTGTTTTTCATGACATGCATTACTAGGAAACTGTCATCAAAATGTGAAGGATGTCCAGGGCAGTGAGCACAACTGAATAAAACAAGTGCGCCACAGTGTTTTTCAGTGCTGCTTTGTGTAAACCAGCTCATCACTCCTGCTGCACCTACCTGCAAAGTGTGAGTAAACAACATGACTGTGAGCTGCTACTAAGAAATCTACTTGTGGTGAAGAGAAATATTGTGGTTTAACCCCAGCTGGTAATTAACTACCGTGCAGCTGCTTGCTCACAACACTCTACCCCAGTGGGATGGGGAGGACAATCGTGGGGAAAAAATAGTGAAACTTGTTGGTTAAGAACAGTTTGATAACTGAAATTAAGTAAAATACAATAGTATTAATAATAGTAATAAGAAGGAGAGAGAGAGAGAGAGAACCAAAGAAAAATAAGTGATGTACAATGCAATTGCTCATCACATGCTGGCCGATGCCAAACCCAGATAGGCCCTCTTCTGAGAAACTCCCCCAGTTTATATACTGGGTGTGGCATTCTATTGTGCGGAATGTCTCTTTGGCCAGTTCAGGTCCCCTGTCCTGGCCATGCTCCCCTCCAGCTTTTTGTGCACTTCTCGCTAGCAGAACATGAACCACTGAACAGTCCCTCACTCAGAGTAAGCACCGCTCAGCAACAGCCGAAACATCAGTGTGTTATCAATGTTATTCTTAAACTGAATCTGAAACGCAGCTCTGTACCTGCTACTGAAAAAATCAACTCTATCCCAGTCAAAACCAGGACAAGGACTGAGCTGCCTTAATCGGCTCTGGGTGGGAAATGAGATGCATCAAACTTCTTCCAGAGTTCCGCTGGCACAATTTTGTAGGCTTAGACAAGACTTCTGTAAGCAATGATGTGGAATTTAGCAACCCACATAACCTTATCTGAGGCTATGTGGCTTTCTCCTGGATATTCTGCCTGGGTTCCAGTTGCCTTTTGAGAAGATGTCTTCTCTGCCAGACCTGGGGTGTAAAGCCCTGGACTCACTTGACATGTTTCTTAAAGGGGCTTAAGTTTTTTTATACCCTGAGGCAGACACACAGGAGAAACAACATTCTCAGGAGGTTAAACAACAAACTTTTACTAGCAAACTACAAAATAAGGGTACCTGGCAAATTCTAAAGCAAGTGTTCAATTGAAATAAAGCATTTCACAAGGCATTGACTTAGCAAACTCTAACCCATCCAACTTTAAGTTACCCAGATTTCAAGAAGAGCAATTTAGGAAGCAAGAGGATGGGCTGTGACCGAATGTGTCTTTTGTGCAACTGCTTTTATTTGCTTTGGCCTCCTGGGGCCTTCCCCTCCACATGGGGCTTCTGATGTGCCAGTGGCTGATACCCTTTCTGGGGCTGGACTAGAGGCTCTGGGGGGTGGGATGTGGAGCAGTGCACCATCCTACTTTTTGCGGAACTTGCCCTGCCACCCTGCCACGCACACTTTAGCTGTTTTGAGCCAGTAATAATTTTCTCCAGTCTCTCTGACTTTGGAGTCTCAGGAGAGAGATGACGGCAGACAAACCCACCAGGATTATCTTGCTCTGCATGCATGCAGAACGTTTTCTTGTAGGACTGGGATCTTGTTTGAGGTTCATCCTGTCAGGAAATACATAATAACCCGTGGTGCACTGCAGGTCTCTCCTCCTTTAGCATCCACCTGCTGTGCTTCAAATGAGTTTTTAGGGTTCATCACATTGTAGTGAAATTATGGGGAAGAAACATGTTCCTGTCTCCAAACTAGACCGGAATCCAAAAGCTGGCTGCAGAAAATGCTGCTGCTGCTGGCATGCATATCTATTGAACATTTTATTAGCTGGTAGATGAATCATCAGCAGTGTCAGAGATGCTCAGTTCCTCAGTTTTAAGAAGTTTCAAGTGTCACTTTCCAGCAGGGTGGGACTGTCTATCATTCAGCAGGTTTCATGGCCTTTGCCATGGAGTGACAGAAGGCCTGGAATGTCCCAAGCCTAGCTATACAACCTGCTCATCTAGGTACATTTTCAGTAGTTTCCAAAAGGGAAACTAAATTAACTGAAGCAAGCCTTCTGGATTAGCAAGGAGTGATGAAAAGTACAGGAAAACTCCCCTCCTTGGGGTGCTCTGGACTGCTTAGTCCTGAAGAATTTTCTGCACAAGGTGTGAAGTGAACCAGTGCACATCTAAGTTAATCTTCAGTCCTGATGAATAACTTGTGAACTAGTGTGTGTTGCAATAATGCCATCTATCTTTTGAAAAGCTACAGCTCTTAGACATCAGGCATCCATACAGTGTGTGATGCACAGAACAAGTCACAACTAAATGACAAGCTGCTGTCCAAGGCATTGAGATGAGCTTGAAGTGCCTAGGGGCCAAGACATGCAGAGCCGTGAAATAACATTTTTTGAGATCATTCACCTGGTGAGTGTAGCTGGGATGGTAACAGTTTAATCCTCAGCCAATTACATGAACCAAGCCACACAGCTCCTTCAAACCAGAGGGCTTTGTGCCTTGAAGTCATAGTAGTTTCTTCTCCATTAGATGAACAAGAAGAAATTAATGTACATGCATGCTTATGTGTGTATATGCACACCTGCATGCATTATATGTTTAAGGGGAGGGAGGGAGAGAGAGAAGGGGAGAGAGCACGAGCGAGCTGACAGATGCCTATTGTACCCTGGAAGAGCAGAGCAGAAAAGTAGAAGCGAAAGCAAATACTGTCCTTCTCCTGCATGCACTCTTTTTTTTTTTTTTTTGATATATGAAAAAGACATGAAAGAAGGAAAAAAATCCCAAAACAACAAACCACTGGATGGGCTGGTGTCTTGTAAGATTTATGAACTGCTAAATTTAGAAAAGTCATTTTACTGTTGCTGGTGTATTACAGGCTCTCGTGCCTGAGTCAGTAAGAAAAAAACGTAAGTTACTTCCTCCGTGAGAGCATGTACAAGTAGCATAAAATAGGTTCAATTAATCTTTTCAACTGAATTTACTCTGGATAAACAAAACGTGCATCAGATTATATGCCCTAGAAAGGTAATCAGCCTTATAAAATACTTCACCACTCAGGTTTTCTCATTATTGTATTGCAAATTGTTTTCTGAATGGAAAAACTGTTCAAGCAAAAGGCTAAACAGCATTCATTTGTCATTTTCCTGCACAGACCAGGCAGCAGCCTGCTGGATCTCAAAATATGTGGTCATTATGAAGCTTGTATTGAACTGTTCATCTTTTTTTGCTCCTTTTTCTCAGGTGGTGTTCCTTTGTGTGACAGGTAATTTCCAGAACTCCTGCTTCAATTGGCACAGGTGAAAACTCTGCAGGAATCATACAGATAATTAAATATAGAGGATCCTCACAAGCTAGTGATTGAGCTGTGTTCAGGTACTATACAGGCAACCTCTACTGCTTTACGTGTAGCCATAGATGTTTCTTCATGAAGACCAGCTGAGCGCCAAACCACATCACCAAGATCATTACAGGAGAAACCTATAATTTTAGGCTGAGGTATTAGTGAGTAGAAATAGATTTTATCAATCCCTTTTTATTGTTTATTTTTTTCAAGAACAACAAAGGAAATCTCTACATTTTTCATGGCAAGTTGATGCAGAAATAACTCAGTAAGGCTCTTTGACTTTTGCTATGAAGTGGGTCGTAGTAGACATTGGATTAAATAGTCCCTTCCAGGTTAAAAAAAAAGGGAAAAAAAATCTGTGAAAATAAAGAGTGCAGCCACAAAACTGAGCCTCATGTTGTTTAATGACATAGGCTTCTGTGTAGGCATCTCAGTTCCAGAGAGTGAGAGATTCATTACACTTTCATCATTACACACTAGGTGCCGTTGCTCGCTTTAAAATTAATGCAAAAATTTCAGCACTCAAGTATGATCAAATACCACCAATTTATTTTATTTTCATTCGAAGTTTTCTATTGCTTTATGTGAGGTTTGCTATTTACTGCCAGATTTACAGGACTGTATTTTATGATACTTTATGGTTGGCTAAACTAGGTTAGAGGATTTATTCCTGGGAATATTAATAATCCTTGTTTTAACATTCCAAAATTTTCAGAAGTTAATTGCACTATTGCTGTCTTTTTGCACAGACTTATTGATTGCTACAGAGCAGTGGTGGAAGACAATGCTGGTGTACAGACAGAAAACAGCCTTGTTCAGAAAACAGCCATCACCACAATGAAGATGGCCAAAGAACAAATCAGTGTCACAGAGTACTCATACCATATCCAGTAGGCCAAACAGGTGAATAATGATACCATTTCCTACACAGCACTGAGCAGACATGTTGAAATAGTATGCAGCGTATTATCCATGTTGTAACTACTGCTGCCAGAAAGACAGTTTGTTATAAAAATGCCTTGTCACCAATCAGAGATTATCATTATCAGTGTCAGTTCCATCTATATTTCCTCCAGCCATATTAATGTAATATAGAAAATGAAGGTTAGCCTTTGCTCATGCAGAACTACTCTGTAATAGCAAAATCAATTGTTCTGAGTAATATGCTTAACGAGAGCCCTGCCATCTTTAGCATACTTTCTGGGCATGCTCTCTCCTCACCCCATGTTGTTAGGCTACTGCATTTTTAAACTTAAAGAACATATGTCTTGTCTGGAGTGAATTTGGGTCAGGTGTGAGTATATAGGAGCGTGGAGAAGCAGTGTTGAATATATTTGGTGCAGGTAGCACAATGTGCAAGCTGCAGATTGAGCTCTCAGGGGCAGGAGCCCGAGCTCACTGACCCTTGCATACAAAGGGCCCGAGGACCTGTGGCTCAGCCAGGGGACCGGACACTGAGACACGGCAGGAGCCAATGATCCCAGACCTTCCCATGCTTAGACTGTGAGGGGATAAAAGGCTAGGGGCTCCTTTGTTCAGGGTCCCTCCTTGGAGGCACCAGCTCAATCTGTTAGTTTGTTATTTAGTTATTGCACCAAGAGGATCTGGACATCTGAATCTCAGCTATGGGAAACCTCAGGTCAACCCAATAAGGAAACCTGCTGTGACGGTGTGAGTGTGGGGAGTGTAGCTGGGAAGAGGCCTCAGTCCCAGCTGAGGTGGTGCAAGAGTGACTGCCAGAGTGGCTCCTGCATGGTTGAGCAGGGAAGTGTGCTTAACAGCAGGAAGAAACATTTCTTCCTTACGCGCAGCGTGGGACAACAAGGTGAGCAACACCTTCCTAAAAGGTGTCCCAGAGAACCAAAGTTTTATTAGTTTAAGTGGATTTAGGATGAACGATGGCCTCATGTTTCTGACTGCCTTGGTCTATTTCCCCTATTGAGTGTTCATCACATGAATATTGTGCTGTCTAGTGTGATTCTAGATGGATACAACTGTCTAAACTTTTAGCTGAGTAGATGTTATAGACATATCATGGAAAATCTGGACTTCTTCATTACAAGAATTGACTTGTTACAGTTTGGGAGTTTAGGCCATCTCTCTGCATCCCAGAGTTTGAGATAAAGAATAAAAACCAGCAGCAAATCCCCACTTCTTGCCAGGAGATCATAGACTCCTCTACACGTTCCATGTATGTAGAGTGCTTAAATGGTGGTCTTTAAAACATAAAATTACAGTTCATAGGCTAAGCTCTGATGGTTTCCAAATGTGGTTACCTAATCTCCATGAGAAAAAATTATGGTATCCTGGGCATCTGTAGCACAAGAGCATCCCAAGCCAGAGATGTGACATGCAAATAGCTGAATAACTGTTGTAGGTACATCACCCTGCCTGGGCTATTTGTTTTTAATAGCATTTTGCAGTTAAAACCGACATGCAGTTATGTAGATACATTTGTTTACACTTAGCCATGATGTTCCCGAAGGACCAGTGGAGGTCTTGCATGGAGCATCTTCCTCCCTATTGAAACATCATAAAGAAGCTCATAAATAATAAATTTAATCAATGATTAGCAACATCTCTACAAAATGCCTAAGAGCAATAGAGATGACATTTTTCCTCTGCTGTTTCTTCTCCTCTTTATTAATCCTTTCTCCTTTTAGCACCTTTTCCATTTTTTCTGTGGGTACCCTGAAGATCTCAGATATTTGATCAGATTGGGCAATATGGGCAGAGCATGAATATTGTGAAGTTAATGCCAGGGCCCTGAGGGCATTGCATTCCAGTCCTCTCCTTGGTTCTTGTCTGCCTGCACTGATGGCCACCTCTGACACAGTGCAGCCATTAGCCTGGGGTTGTGCTGCTGCAAGCAGAGGTGCCAGGTGCTGTGCTGGGGCCCTCGCCATCACTTGGGAGCCATACATCAGCTGAGACCCTCTGGTTGGTCTTTGTGCCCAGGCTCCTAGCTCCTCTGCCAAGCAACCAGCCCTTGCCACTTGCCAGTATTTGATGGAGATGCAAACTGGTTCAGCTTCCAGTTATCTAGGCTTTGTACTGCCTGCCTTGAATCTGGCTGTGTGCTGGTCCACTTCCAGCTCCTGAAATATTACATTGCTGGTGCTACTTCACACTGGTCTAACAAGAGAAGTTGGAATACTGTCTGTCACAAGAACGGTTTTGTGTTAGTCCTGCCATGCATTCTGGTTGCTCTTTCTGTGCAACCCTTGATTAAAAAGGCCAGGGAAGCAAATGTCTCTGGAATGCTGAACTTCGCTGCACAGTTTCTTTTCCCTGCTTTCCCATGTCCTTTCCTACCTTTAATTTAAGTTTGTCCCTGTTATGGCTCATTCACCTCTGAATGTACTTTCGCTCCATTTGCTCAGGCAGTTTATTTTCCTTTTTCTTTTATATTGAAGTATAAAGATGTTTCAGAAATACAGCTTAATTGCTCTGCAACTGTTAATTTCTCTTCCCCTCTCCGTGTGCATAAAAAGGAGGGAGAGGGACTTTTTATGTGGGTAGATAGTGACAGGACAAGTGGCGATGGTTTTAACTGTGAGAGGGAAGAGGGAAGGTTTAATTTAGATATTAGGAAGAAATTTTTTAGTCAGGGGGTGGTGAGGCTCTGCACAGGTTGCCCAAAGAACCTGTAGATGCCGCATCCCTGAAAGTGGTCAAGGCCAGGCTGGATGGGGCCCTGAGCAACCTGATCTAGTGAATGGCATCCCTGCCCATGACAGGTGCATTGGAACTAGATGATTTTTGAGATTCTTTTCAACCCAAGCCATTCTATGATTCTATATTTTGTAGTAGTAAAACTGAAGATGCAGAGTGAAGTTGAGAATAAGCAGAGTAATAATAACCCAACTGGTTGTATTTTCTTTCTCATAATAGAGTTCGAAGAGATATCTCTCAAGACTAAACTTTGCTAATATCTATAGGCATATGCTTTGCACAAGCTGTTTTTTTAGGGATCTAAAAAATCTAATTTTCAGTCGTCTTCCTAAAGACAACTTTATTTATAGTCAAAATTGCATCCCTGATTAGTAGAATTTCTTGAGAATTATGCTATTTTCGTACATCTATATGTACTGGAAATACTATAGCGCTGCAGAAATTACCTTTATTTCAGAAGAAGAGAGGAAAATCAGGATAGAGTAAGTAATTTTTCAGCCATTTGTCTTCTCAAAATGCACTACCAGCATTCATGCCTTGAGTTGAACCCCACAGCATCATACCTTCTAAAGGTGGAAAATAAGAAAGCATGGACAAACGGATAGCAATATTTGGCCAGAGTATTTTGTCTGATTCTGAGTCTATACATTACTATAAGTATAAACAATATTTAGGTTTCCTCTGAAGACCTGCTGAAGTGGAAACTCCTTTAGCAATTCCTTGCAACTTTCATGGCTCCAGGGTAAGTCTTGTAGAAAATGTAGCATGTAGGACAGAATCAGAAAACTTCATAATTGTATGATAACAGGACATTTGGACAGCAGTATGACTTTTGAGCCAAATCTCATACTTTTTTTGTGAACCAACTGCTTCTGTGAATTTTCAGTGAATGTCACTTAAGTGGGAATTTGCATCTACAAAATTATATCAGGCTTATAGTGAAATAGACTTACACACTTTTGGATGAAGTCTGTAGGATTTACTGGTGAATTATTTTATTTCTACAGATTTTGTGAACTATCTTGTAGAATAGCATTTTTGTTGATACAGAATTTGTGAATAGCTTAATACAGTGGAATAAAAATATAAAATATTCTAAAGGTCTTATGGGTGTTTCTTTTAAAGTCGTATTAATGACAGAGTTTTCCTAAGACCTGAGTTAGAGTGGAGGCAATTCTAGATAAGCCACCTCTTCTGAATTACAGCATCTTATGCGAATGTTAGGAATATTTGTTTCATTTTAGCATATTTTGGGGATCTCAAAAATTCCTTCTTTTACTAATTTTCCTTCATCTCTTGACCCCAGACTCCCTCCTCCCCTGCCATGTTAGTGAGAAAAACTCAGAGTTTAATGACAGCTGTTGATGTCATTTAAGAGGGGTTTGAGCAAGGTGGAAGTACTGAGAGTGCCCTCAGCCTTCCTGGGGCATGGATATAAGAGCCAGTGGTGCACCTGTGCACCATTAGAAGTACCAACACTTGTCTTCCACGATGGAAGAGCATCCAACAACTTTTGGTGTTCTCTACAGAGTCTGGAAAGTACACTTGTCAGACATTGTTTTCCCTTTCTCTTTTTCTGCCTGGGCTGGGCTTTTGCCTGGCTTTGGGGTGCAGAAAAGAAAAAGAGCATGCAGAGAACCCTAAATCCTTCTATTGCATCTTTTCAGAGCATTTCATGACTTCTTGTCATGACTTCTTGTCATGAAATGTTCTAGTCATTGTTGTATTTATTTTAAGTTTATATATGCTTAGAATATATAAAGGCCATTTTCTTTTAAATGTGTGGAATTGCACAGCATTTGTGTAAGTATTTTTTTTCTCTTTCAGTATCTTGTGTGATGTTTGCACAGCACAAGTTAAAAATGTATCTATCCTCACACTTCTTTCTGCTGGATGGACACAGACATAATTGCTTGACTATCTTTATATGTAGCTTTTATTTCCTTCTCCTTTTCTTAAGTCTTTTGATGTTTCCTGGTTCCAGTACAGCCTGTCCATGATGAATTGATCCATCGTCATCAGGTTTCCATCTGATTAAAAGATTGTCACAAGGCATAAATACAGTGCTTACTGGACAGTAGCATTTTAAGAGGTATTGCACACTTTATAATAACTGCTTTTTCTGTTATGAACTACTAATCTTGAATCTGTTTGGCTGCTTTTCTTGCAAGAAAACAAAAAACAGATTTGAGACTTTTACCTCTAGGACAGTTTTGATCTCCTTGAGTCCAATCTACAGTTATTGTTTGTGCTGTCTGGTTAGGCTAGTGAATTCTGGCAAAATGGTTGTCTGGGATATTGCAGATGTCTTTCAAATACAGTCTATATGGTTTTGACTGTACTGGTGTGCACATTTCCAGGCCTTTTTAGAAGTATTTTGAATTTTGACTGAGTTCTTCATGGTCATAGACTGGTATCTGGTGGATGATTTGGCTTTTGATAGTGCTGAAGTCATGAACAGAGCCAGCCAGAGCCTGGCTGAAAATTCTGTTTCCAGAAACTTCTTGCTGGCAATTCTCTTTCCCAGCAAGAAGTTTCCAAGTTTGGGGGTTTCATACATTTGAGCAAAATGGTGACTTTGCAGGGCCTACTGAAACCCTACTCAGGTCTGTCTGAGCACTTCACATGTGCAGTGATGCATAAAGCACTTCTTCTTTCACCAAAGGGATATGTATTTAATACTAAAGCTGTTTTTTTCCCCAGTCAGTCCAAGCCTCCACTGGGAGTGTTTGGACAGCACCCTCAAGCACATGCGATAACTCTTGTGGTGTCCTGTGCAGGGCCAGGAGTTGATGATCGTTGTGTGTCTCTTCCAACTCAGGATATTCTATGATTCTGTGACTCCAAACCCACACCTCACAGTACAGGAAAGGAGAAGGGTGATCTGATTTCTTGGCCAAGCCCTGACAGCCTGCCTTCAGGAGAGGCTGGGAAACAGTGATTTTTAACAGTGACTCAGTGGCACCATCTTCAGACCAGCCCCGACTCAGGTTACCAATTAACCTGGACTGAGTAAAGAAGAAACCCTCATCCCAAATTTCTTGCATGTGAGCAATTACGTTCATGTCTCCTCTAAGGCCTTCCATGGATTATCAAGCTACAGCTTTGGCTCTTCCCCCAAGACTGCAGCACTGCTTACTTACAATACAGCTTTAATGAAATTTGAATTACTTTGAAAATTGTCTTTCTAGTTCTGATTGCTTAAAAATGTAAACAAGCAGGAGTATCATCTGTTGAAACAAAAGTCAGTCAGCCAGCCTTTGCTGCTCAGCTTTTGCTGCCCAATCTGTTACTCCTGTCACAACAAGTTGTCAGGCTGTCACAATAAATGGCACAAGTTTAGGATGTGGTTTTGTTTAGCATTCAAATGAAGTACTTTGAAACACGTTTTGGTAGAGGAGTATAATTAAAGTATAGCAAATGATTGCTGAAAGTGGGGAATAAGTTACGCAGCAGTTTAAAATTGTTAGAATAGTATTCTCTATTATTTTTTGTTTACCTGGAAGGACTGTAAATTGGCACAAGTGGTTGGGAATACTGAGGAAATAAATATTGATAAGGAACTTATTGCCTGAAAGGAAACTAGGAATGTGACTATTTCATTTACTTACTCAGATTACTTAATTGGTAATTATGACTCTTATGTAATTTCAGATAGTGCAGCCTGCCAAATATTTACCCCATTAGAGGAAGAAAACCTGATGTCTGTTACAATAAATGAAAATACCCAGCCATTGCTATAATTTTGATTAGGTATTCCTGCTCTGTCTGATTTTTCACAGAGGTCTGACATTTTTATATTCTTTTCTTTTTTTTACATCCTGAAGTACTCTCTGAGCAGAGGTGTAATTTTGATTTCATTTCTCACTTCTCTTACAGACACTGATGCATCTATGACCCTTTGAAAGGTCTGTCACCATCTATCCAACCCTCTGTATCCACTGACTCTACTGTCATTCCTTGCGCATTTTGACTCAGCATTGTCAAAACCAAACCGTTTTGAAACCATGCTGCTCAAAACCACCTTCACCTCCCAAGCCATCACCGTCAGCAGCATGAGCCACTTGTCATTCAGACCTATGACCTTGGTCAGCCTCAATCCCTCCTCATCTTGAATCATAGCTACCTCTTGTTCCAGTCAAATGCTTTCAGAGGGACTATCCTTTACCTTGTACACAGAGGACTTCCCATCCATGTCCTTGCGTTTCTCTGTCTTGGCTTCCTGCACATACACATTTTTCTTTCACGCAGGAGGTGAATGCCCACTGATTTCCCATCCTTCTGACTGTGTCATTGTTAGTGTTTTGGCTAATTTCAGTAGTTCCCATTTCATTCTTTTAATTTGACTTCTTCATGATTCTGTCATTTTTTCTTCACACTGTACTTCTCATCACCCTCTGCCCTGTCTGGTACTCCACTACCATGCTGTGGTGCCAATTTCAGCACACCTCTCTCCTTTTGTTTTTACTTGATTTTCCGTGTTAGTACACAAGCCCCTGGAGTATAGTGCTTTCATTACATTTCTCTGAAAATCTGAATTTTCAAAGATGTGGGCAAGATTTCCAGTTAAGAGAGTAGCTAAAATACAGATTGTCACAATATCAGTCGATTCTGATAGGGTCAAAAGGTTGCCCAAATGCCCACCACTCTAGGCTGGACAAGGAAAAGACCTGCCAGTATTCTGCAGTTGATATAACTGGAGAAGTGTTCTTGGAGTGCACAGTCACCTAATTCCTCACCTGAAATCATTGCCTTTCACATATGCCAGCCAGACTGCAATGCAGTTTGAGGGTGGAAAGCTTTTACCTTTAGGACTTGGCATATCGAAGAAGTTACCAGAAATGATAAAATAACAGTATTTTGTATGAAAAATGCTGTCATTTATACTAGGTTTTCATACATGATTACATTGCAGAACATTGCCAAAGCAAGCAAAAATTATGGTGTTTTTCAGAATTGAAGAAGAAAGATAATTACTTTTGGTGTAAGGAAGGGACAGGAAGTGGGTACACCATATAATGCAGTTATCTTTTAAAATCAATGTAATTTTAAAAAAAAAGTGAATTATTATCATTGTGTATGTATATATACATACATTACATACATATACATACAGAGATTAATTTTTTAGCCAAATAATCATATCACAAAGATAGATTTAGGATTCCCTTGGATATTTTGTGTTTTAGCAAAGAACAAACACAAAGACTGGGACAGGCAATCTGTATACACACAGCACTGTTAAAACGCCTATTCATGCCAGAGAAGTCGCTGGTGGATGAGCCTTGCAGAGGCTGATATTTGGGTAAAATTTGTGAAAATATTTCCTCACTGAACCAATTCAGCCTGCGTGGGTTAGTGTACAGACCACCCTGTTCAGCACTGCTGTAAGCTTCAAATGCTTCCAGGGACCTTTTTGTCTTGGTTAAACACAGACCATCTCTCTGTACTGAGTTGAACAGCTGCAGTGTGACTTCTCAGTCATTTTGTTCAAGACCTTACAGGCCATATTGTGGTGTGTACCACTCCAAAAGAGAGATGGTGCTTATTGCAGGGGTCTTGTCCTCCTGACAGGCAAGAGTCACCACCCTTTTGATTATGTGGAACTGAAGGATGAAAACCATGATGGTTAGCCAAAGTCGCACAGTATTGAGACACATCACACTGATTCCTCGGCCAGGATCTGAACAAGAAGAGGTTTCCTTATGGTTTGTCTCAAAGAGAAACTGCAGTCTGCTTGGAAATGAGGGGCAGTAGAAACACTGAGATTCAGTTTAGTAAAACTATTACACATAGTGAAGTTATTTCCACTAGCAAGATTATGCTCAGTTTCACAGAACAGCAAGAGAAAAACATAGTTCATGGAATCTAAGCAAACAGGTGGAGAATGAAGTCTTAATTTAAATACTCATGTAAGTTAAATCTAAATTCCTAGGAAAAAATGAAGAACAAGCCAAAGTCATGTGAAAGAATGATGGGGTAACCTATCTGAATATCAATTCAGATTGTTTTGGATTAAGACTCCCTCCTCTGTTTAAATAAAACTGATGCCATTTCTGAAATTTGAATTGACCTCAATTTTCTTGGAAAATGGTTTCTGTATTTTGTTGCCTCTCATCTCCTTTTTTCTACTACAACCCACTGTGTGACATTTGTGTGATTTTAATCCTTTAATCATGGCTTCATTGTGACACTCTCAGAAACCTAGAAATGGTGGGCTTCATTTCTGAGTTCCTCACATGCTCCTTGCATAGCTGTGATAACTGAAAGGAAAATGCTATTACTGAGATTCACTTTTGTTTCACTTTACAAAGATGAAAATCACCAGCCAATCTTTTAAGAAGATAAAAATTAAACATTTTTTCTCATTTTCTCTATGCGTTGCCATGAAAACAAGCTCAGGGACATACACTCCAGACTGAAGCTTTGTCTAAATTTGATCCAAATTTTTAGTTTATTCTGACTATTCCAAAGCTTACTTTCTTGACTATAGGGATATGAGCAATCCATGTTAGATTAAGATTGCCTCTCCATATCTGAGACCTTGTACCTCTAATGATTCTTATGCAAATGTAAATTAAATATCTAAAAGTGCACTCTTACTCCTCACTACTTTCCATTCTCTTTGTAAGAAGAGGGGAGAGCTGATGTCAAGAAAAACTGCTCCTTAATCTGTGAACTGGCCTGTGTGTCATAGTGTTTTTGGCTGGGCAGACTGATCATTAGGTTTTCAGTGCAATTAAATATTTTATTAATTGAGTGCAAAGGCTCCTCAAGCAACAAAGTCTGCAGTCCTGCCTCTCAGCAAGGAGGAACATTGTTTTCTCAAAGAAAATCTACTTGGTTGGTTTGTAGGGAGTTGGAGGCAGTTGAGGTATTCGGCACACCTCAGCACTGATCCCCCACAGCTTCAAGAGAATAATTTCAAAGGACATTTCATGGCATCAGATGGCCAGTGGAGAAAGAAAGAAGATCAGCAGCAACATGACTGTTCTCCTCCTGGCATTGTGAGGCAGACAGAGAAAAGGAGAGAAAGGAAAATTTGGCAGTTTGAACAAAACAAGTTTATAAAGGCAAAACAAGTTCATAATGGCAAAAAAATGTCATTACTAGCACTCCCTAGTTTTTAATTAAACCCTCTTGAAAGCTTAGGCCATAGCTGATGACCCAAAGAAGAAGCTTAATTGTTGATGAAATCCTTCATTTCTTCTGCCTGGTGCTCCAAATTACTTCATAACCCATATTACTTTGGGAGGTAGAGGATCTGTTTATGTGGAACGGAGCTACCATGTGCCAAATGCTCATTATATGAGCAGTGGAGCAGAACAATACTTCTACAGGATATTAACAAGTCTAGTTACTTCTTTTCATACCTGTCAGTGGTCAACTTATTAAAAGTGAATTATTAGCATGTTTATGGAAATCCAGGAATTTTTGAAGTGTATCAGATTGCACATTAAGAAATCTGGAAACATTGGAAATGTTTACTAGAGTGTCTCAAAATTTTAACAAAAGCTAGCAAACCTTTTCAGTGTAATCTGTCGTCTGTTCAGAGATTGTGAGGGAAATTTCTTAATCAGAGTAATCAGTGGCATAGCAGAACTCTAACGGACGTCTGCAGCTGCACTGGGATCTGTAAGACAGCCAGGGTCCTAATCACTTCCTAACAACTCTGACTGCCAGTCTCTTATTAGTACTGATTTCCTCTCTAAATTTGCCTTGAAAGTCATATGTGAGCTAGGAAAAATCGCTGAATTGTTTCTGCAAAATATGAAGAATTTTGACAAACTTTCCTAAACTATGAGGACTACTGAGGTGCTAAGATTTTTAAGGTTTCTGAAGTTAATAGTACAAGTGTATGTTAGTAATTGTATTTTTATTGTTTATAAAATATACTACCTTTTTCCCTGTACTATTATTTTGAACATATTATGCTGGTAAGCTATGGCAAAGGACCATTACTAGCAGGAGCTTTGTGCTTCTTTACATTTCTTTACCTGACAATCAACATAAATATTATCTTTTATGTGATTCACTTGGATGGACAAGAGTTTTCTATTTGTCCAACAGAAAATTTGTGAAACATTGTGTAATGGATGCACACAATATGTCTTTCCCTCCCACACCCAGATAATGAGTGTGCTAAATCTGTGCATGTAGACCTTAGGAAATATCACTGGTTTTGGTGTGGCAAGGAACTAATGAAGTGGAAGTTGGCATCTTCCCACTGTGTTCACTTACTAGCCGAAGTGCTCTTCTGCAAGACTTCATTATGGTAGCTGCTGTCTCCAATGGGGTGTTCAGATGGCTTCTTTGGATAAGTCAGGCTTGGCTGAGTTTAACTGTTGGTTAGAGCATGTTGCTAATAATGCCAAGGTTGTGGATTTGATCCCCGTAGGGGCCATTCTCTTAAGAGCTGGACTCAATGATCCTTGCGGGTCCTTTCCAACTCAGTATATTCTGTGATTCTGTCACTCACAAGCAATGATGAGGTGTGTAAGCTGTGCTAACATACCTGACTTATAACCATCACTTATGTCTGTCTGTGGGTGAAACCTTTTTGCTTGCTCACATCTCTTCAGCTAAGACAAGCAGTGCAGGCTGTCTGAAATGCAGTGGAAGAGAACAACTGATTGGAGATGCCCAACTGCAGCTGTGGTTATTGAATAGCAGCATCTTAACTAAGACAGTTATAAAAACATCCTTAGCAGACCACACAGAAGTACGTCTCTCCAGGAAGAACACGGGGAGGGAAAATAGGTATCTATCCCTCTCCAGTTGCTGACCACTCTGGGCTAACCCACAAAATACATATGCCATGATCCCAGGCAGAAGTTTTTGCCCTGCTTCCCATCCATCCTCTCTCCTTTGACTTGCTCTCTTACACAGCAGAAGTGTGTCCAGGGACACAGACAAGCAGTTTCACCTGGTCCACATTGCTGCAGATGGAATGGTAGACAGAGCTGCCTGGACACCCCTGCACCAGCATCTCCCACCCAGCCTCTTAGTGTCACTTCTGGACCTGCTCAGGCTGAACGTTCACTGAGGTACAGAGGAGAGTGAGAAACCTGAGAAACAAACCCCTGTGCACTGCAAGCACTCCCCAACAGCAGCACCACATTGTCACTGTCCCAGGGTCGGCATGCAGACACACCATTGTCTCAGCCAGAAAGCTGTCTTTAATAGAAAGTAAAACACCTCCAGGGCCACCGTTCACAATTGTGGTCCTTGCCATGTTATTTTAATTACTGGAACTTGTTTTGCAGTTAATTAGGTAACTTTATTTTCTAGCTTATTCAGTTTTAAAAATTTTTGACTGCTCTTATTTTTCTTTCTTTACCAAATGTGGGAACAAACTGCTGTGATATCAATAATCTGCATAAAAAGCAGTACTGACATATAAATCCCCATAAATTTTTTTCCATCCAAATAAAGAAGGTAAAAAAGTACCTATAAGTTTTTCAAAGTTTAAACAGTTGACAGAAGGCAGTCTATTGTGAAGAGGCTTCAGTGGAAGGACCTTACATATCTTTTTTTGCTAAACAGGTACTATTTTTATTTTCCAAATGTATTGCCATTACCAAGGAAAATAAATTATAATTCTTAGGTGTCAGCCTTGAGTATTATTTGGTATCTTAGGTTCATGTAATGCTGTTCTAGTGCATGCATACACATGCCTTTGTGCATCTGTGTGTGTGACAAGTGCAGGGGAAGACTTTACTGTGTTTGTTTCAATGAAAGAAAGGAAAGCAAGTTGTCAGCAGAAAAGTTGTTAGTCTTTCAGCTAAAAATAAATTTGTAGACTTCCATGGATTACAGCTGAGAACTTGGCCCAGTGTGTTCTTTATCTCCAGATAAATCTGCCTGGTATGAGCCACTCTGTACAAGTGAGAATAAAACTAAATGGTCCTCAAAATCTAGAGGTCTATGATTGGCTTGTAGCAACTAAAAGCCTGTGATCAGATGGATGTGAAGTTCATCCTGGTGTACTATGATTTGATTTGTGAAATGTGCAGCATCAGTCCTGTGAGAGTTGCTTGGGGAGAAAATAACATCTGCTGTATGACTGGATGGCAAAACCTTTTTGTAGTTATAATCAAGCAGCAATTGTTTTGTTGGAAGGTAAACAAGATAAACAGTCCAAGAATTAGCAACTGCAACATCATTTCTTATTTCACCACTGCCTAAAATACATCTACCACTCACTTTTAAAGCAGTTCTGGTTGAAGATGAACCAGAAGAGATTCTTCTGTGTTCACCAGAGCTAATGTTGCTACTCATATCTCTGTGGACCTCAGACCCTTGTGTCCTGACAGAAGCTTCTGTCTTGCTGCTTTCCAGCTTGCCTCCACCTCCCTCAAACCTTAGGGTCAATACTTCTACTGACTCCAGCAATTTCTATGCAATTTATTTTGTGAAAAATTCAGTTTCCACGAAGTTTGGCTTTTTCAAACCATGCCCCACTGAGAAGCATTTTCTATGGCCATTTGGCACCCAGTGCTGATGAAGTGGTGTTGTGCAATTTCCGTCATCCGTCTGCAGTCCCTGTGACCTGAATAAGGACTACAGGATTCCCTGCAAGCCCTGAGTGCACAAGGACTGAGCAGTGCTGCCTGCAGGTTCAAGCATCAGTCTTGACAAACACTTGAAGCTGATCTCTTCACTTGGCTACTTAGGCCTGCAGCACCTATTGGTCTATCATCTGTTTTAGCCCACTGAAAGTCTCTTCGGTGAATTTCTTTATGCTTTGTATTTGTTGAGGATAGCTTGAGCCGTTTTGCTTTGACTGCACAGACAAATGTTTTGGTATGAGTCATCTGGCACTTTTACACATTTTATTAATACTGCTGTGTAAGTGTGAAACCCCTTATCTGCTGCCAATAGATTTCTCCTTCTGTCTTCTGCTTCTTTTGCTTTATTTTGCTTTGAACTTATTCCAGTTCTCACCTTTGGCTTTATATGCTTTACTAGCAACTGTGCTTTTCTTACAGGTAATGCACATTGATAACACCTCCCACCATCTACAGCTTTCCCGGTTTCTTTGTTCAGTACTACTTGGCCTATGAGATTGTAGCATTTATAGAAGGGGGTGGGAGCTGGAGCAGGTGGCGCAAGCATGCTGTAACTTTCTGTTATAATGGAAGTTCAACCAGGTGAAATAACAGTCTTTCCTTGTCTGAATACCTGTCAAGAAAGCATGGGGTGGGAGAGGAATTGGTATTCCACAGACAAGATGCTGTATGTCAGCTGGCATGTTTCCACTAACTTTTCTGGAGCTAAAAAATTTACCCAAGCTGATCATGGGCCCTAGATGTTTCAGTTTGTGAAGTGCCTATTTGAGTAGGTATTTTATGCCAACACAGTGAAGCATCTTCTTAATGAATGATTATCCCAGAGACAAGTCTGAGGCAAATCGAGGAAAAATAAGTGGGACTGATTTTTCAAAGAGACAGAAGTAACAATACCTTGTTATTCCATGCTGTAATTGGCTCAGTTAATATTCAGTAATTCATATTCTAATTACCGCGTTTAATTGTTTTAGAAAAATCCTAATGTATTTTGTCCATTAGAAAAGCATTTAACAAACAAGTATCTAGTCATTATCACTAGAATTCCTACTTTACCTGCTTGTACTATCTAACAGGCTAATCCTTTTTGAGATTAAAAATTTGGAACTGCAGAAGAAAAGCTGTTTGGATATGCCTTGGGAATCAGTTCAGATTTGATCTAGGATAAATCTCTGTTGTTTTAAAATAGATCAGGGTTTTCTCAGCCAAACATTTTATCTGCTGCAGAACCTGGGAGCACAGAAGGTAATGGTGGTGATCCATCCAGCTTAGTAACATGTTTCCATACCTGATGTTGAGGAACACGTTCACTGAGGTAGCTGAGGGGGTGCAGCTGCAGTGGGGGGTGCAGCTGCAGCGGGAGCTGCAGGTTGAGTTCTGGCTGGTGGAGCCCCAGGCAAGAGACCATGAAGAGCACAAGAGCCTGGGGACCTGTGGCTCAGCCAGGGGACCGGACACTGAGACATGGCAGGAGCCAACGATCCCAGACCCTCCCACGCTTAGACTGTGAGGAGATAAAAGCCCAGGGGCCCCTTTGTTCAGGGTCCCTCTTCAGGGGCACCAGCTCGAGCTGTTAATTTGTTTTTGCACTATGATTTAATTATTTTAGGGGTTGGGATGCCTGAGAGTCTGCTATGGGAAACCTGGGGTCAACCCAGTAAGGAAACCTGTTCTGACAGTGTGAGTGTGGGGAGTGTAGCTGGGAAGGGGCCTTGGTCACAGCTCAGGTGGTGCAAGAGTGACTGCCAGAGTGGCTCCTGGTTGGTCAGACAGGGAATTTTCCTTAATACTGGGCACTATAAGCTGCATCAGAAGAGTGTAAAAACAAATGTAAGACTCCATACAAAATGTTTTATGAAACCTGATTTGATTATGGATAAAAGGATGACAGTTTGCTTCCTTTGTCATGTTCAGAATGACCCTGAATGTTCTTATAGCACAAAGAGATTTTTGCCTTTGAGTGCTGGAAAGCTTCTGACTTCAGTAACATTTCTTGGCAATGAGTTTCACAAGGTAATTGTGCACTAACAAAATGCATTTCCTTCCATTATTATGAAATGTGTTGTCTCTCTGTTGCATAGCCTATTTCCCTTCCTTTTCTTTTTTTGATATTGCTGGTAGAGATGATGGTGGTTCAACTTCTTTTCTCTGCCTGATGCCTGCCCAACCCACCAAATAGGCTTTAGGGGTCTTCTGAGGCTGGTGAGGAAATGGGCATTATTAGCCTGTTAAACCTTAGCTGTCTTTTATGTGTGTTGAGTCATTATAGAATTGATTCACTCTAGAAAGTTCTTTGTCTCTTATATGCAGAGTCTGTTTGTGGAGCCAAAAGCAGCTATACAGCTATGGTGGTAATATGCCCTCAACAGACAGGAAAAAATTACTGGAAGAAAATATTTATCTGCAACAATTTGTTGCTACTCTATCTGTTGAAATAAAATGCAAAGGTACCTGAAATGACATTGGGTAAACACACACTTCAAAATATGAAGTAATTTAAGAGGCATTTTCCATTGAAAGAATATAGTACTTGTATAACTGGTATTGAAGCGGTTAGAGTGCCTTGGCAAGCAAATCCCTCTTGACATTTCCTGTTTAACCTGTGTCATCCATGACAACCATTGTTGCTGTACTTTGAATCTCTTCAATGTGATTCTGTAATTCTATGCTCTTTTCTATTTAATTAGAGGAGATGGAAGGAACAGCATGTGCCTTTGGTGTATTACAGCTACTAAATAACTGTGTTTTTAAGTTGGCTCTTAAAAAGTATCTCTGAATTATTAAATTGACTCAGAAGAGGGGGTAACACTTTATTAAGCCCTTTCAGCCCTTCTGTTTGTCCCAGCTATGTGGGAGTGCTTTGGCTAGCAATAGTAACAATGCTAATGACAGGATGCTGATGGCAGGTTTTGCAGTTGTTGCCTTTACCATGTGCAGAAAAGTGCCAGGACAAATAAACCTAAATAAGACCATCAGCGTTAACTTTCTGGCAAACCAGAAGCTTCCTTTAGGTGCAAATATTTTACTCATAATGAGTGTAGAGTAGTTGAGTGAACTATTAGTGTTCTGGAGTCTAGAAATGAGTACTGTTTTGTTCTTTTTTCTGACTGTCCCTAGTTAAATGGTATCATGCAAATAGCACCACATGGGAAAAACTGGTAGAGATAACAAACACAGAAGCGATTCACCCAGTGTTGGGTCTGTATGGACAGATTTCTTTTACTAGCCATGTAGATTCCCAGAAGTTTCAACAAATTTACACTTCAGTCAGGTTTATTTTCCTCCCTGCCTAGTTTAGCAGTTGCTATTCAGTTGTGCTGATGGGTAACACTGAAAAGTGTGTAAAAATTCTAAGGCAAAATGCTCTGAAATGTTTTTTGCCACCTAATTATTAAATAGTTTCATTCAGAATCTTATACGAAAGCTCTAATTTCTCAGAGTTCTGATGCTGAATTTGGTTATCACTGAAAACATAACTGGTCCAGAGTCAGGTGCATTACTCACGGCAGTGTTTATCATACAGTTACTCATACCGTACCCCATACATCATTACTAGAACAATGTCTAAAGCCCCTGATTAAAAATTTAATATCTGGAATAAATTTGATATTATATCTACATGGAACTCTGTCTAAAGTCATCACTAGTAAAAGATTCCAGATTTGATATCAGAGAGACAAAAATGCAGAAAAAAATAATAAAGGAGTTTCTAATCTTTTATCATATTTACTTTAAATTAGCTGGTAGAGTCTACAATCTGATCTCGGAAAGTCCTTTATACCTAGAACTTGGGAGGACATTTATGCTGTAATAATTATTGAAAACGGAGATATATATCCCTTATATTCTCTAATCTCCATGCCAAATAAACTGAATGATGAGGATATACTGATATACTTGCTGTTAAAAATATAGTGTCCTGTGAATAGTTATTGAGCAAAGATTTCTACAACCCTAATTTGTTATGATGACTCTACAGTTTTCTTAAGTTCTCTTTAAAAAAGTCTTGCCTAGCTCTATATCATTGTGAAGTAGTGAACAGTCAGTGTATAGCATCACGAACAAATCTGTTTATAAATTGAACATTGCACACAGGGGCTCTATAAAACGTTCAGTCAGACAACAGATATTTATAATTTGCTGTATTTAAAATCCATTACTTTTACAAGCTTATAATGTTAATGATTTATTTTTAAAAACAGCTTGCTTACTTGAAGAAAAATGTTCTGTTACGAGCATTATCAGCTGAAAAATCCTCCACACTGATTTTAGATACTGTCTGCAAACCTCCAGCATGACTTGATTTTGTTAGGGTTGGTCACATCATACCGTTATGACAGAGGGTGATTTTCTCAAGTGCATGTCATGCATGACTAGTTTGGTGAAAGTACTATTATCAGGAGTATTTTCCTTACTTAAAATGTTCTACTCTTACAGTGAAAGTATAAGATACAGCTTTAGGTGTAAACAACTGAAGTGTAGTATCTGCAATACACTACCCAAAAGTATAATCACTGTCAAAATGACAAGACAGCATCACAGAAAGTGACTGCTGTAATTGACAGAGGTGGTGATCAGACTCTGAAAGAGTTTTGTTCTGATTGCATATTCATGATCCATCTCTATAATATGTTACAGTTACTGTGTGAGTTGTTCTAAGTGGATGTTTTAACATGACTAGACTGACACCTTGTACTTTGAGATTTGCAAGTTTAAACTTTCACACTGTTCCTTCCACCTTTTTTCCCAATGTCTAAATCTTGATGTGTGAACTTAATTGTGGGACACATCCAAGAAGAAGTACATGCAGGAGTACACCAAACTGTTGCATCCATATTGCTACACTGGCGATGGTACAACAATAACCCAGTGTTTGATACCATACAGCTGACCCAACAAGTACCTGTGAGTAGTTGGTAAGCACTCATTCAGCACGTGAGGAGATCTTTGCATGAGTTTCCCTCTGGCCTTGGGTAGCTCTCTGTAAGATGACTCTCTTGTTTGCTAATTATTTGACCCATTTGGCTTTTAGGCAGCCTCTTCCAACATGCTGTGCCATAACAATGACAGTAACTGGTGAGTGAATGATAAAGCTGCAGACACTTGCAGAAATAAACTACTCCATTTGCCTCTTGGATAAGCAGAAGACAATGTTCCCTCTTTTATGATTTTCATTCAAATTCAGAGAGAAGTTTGGAAGGAACAAAGCAAAGGCATTATCTGTTCCTATTTTTCCTTTCATTGTTTGTATTTCTGACAAAGTCAAAAGAGTTTGTCAGTTTTCCAAATAAATGATGATTTTTTTTCTTTTTTTTTCTCTTCCCAGGAAGTGACAGTTTATCAAAAACTGAAGATCTATGTAACTACATTCCTGAAGACTTTCCACATTGTATAAATACATACTCAGTGCTCTAGAAAGGAAGTGACTATAAGAGAAATTTATGAAACGTGCAAAAAGAGAGGTGAAGGAATTGCACATTAATGCCTTAATGTTTCCTCCTTTTTGTCATTCTATTGCTAACTGTGCACACAAAAGTTTTCACTTGCTCTCAATGCAAAAGAAGAAAAGGTGGGTTTTATAATTAAAAATATCTTGTGCGATTAAGAACTACTAATTCCTATCCACCTCCATTCATGAACAAAGGAAATGCATACCAAAGGATGTAGTTCAAGACTCAAGGGCATGTGAGGGATCCCAGATTTACTTTTGCTTTGTCAGGTTGCTGTCTTATATCTGACCTTCCTCAAATCATAGTCTTTCCACCAGTTTCCTGGATGCTTCTGCCCATGTTTTCATTGCAGAAAATACAGAAATCTTACGTTGTCTAATGTTTTTCTCCATGCAGTTCACATCTAGAGGCCACCATGCACCACAGTCACATGGATTTGAGTATCTTTTGAGTTAAATATGCTTCTGAGAGAAAGAAGAGGGGGCATATCTCTGCAAACTGGAAAAGCTTGCAAAAAGTTCAGGGACAGCTGAAACCTCGCTTTTATGCATGAGGGACAGTGACCAAGGTAACAGACCAATTTCCTTTTGCTCTCTTTGTGCATCTAGTAGAAATACCTCTGTATTTGTTGGACATGGAGGATGAGTAAGTTGCATGACTGGAGGATCTGCTGTACCCAAGATTAAAGCAATAGGTCCTGGTATTTTCACCAAACCAGCCAGCAGCAAACCTAGACTTTCAGCCCAGGTCACCTGGATTTAAGGTACTTGCAGAGAGTCAATCAGACACAGAACACTGTTGAGTCTGGTCCCTTATGGGGAAAAGTCACATGGCAACACCTTAGAATGCTGTCAACATTTCTGCAGTACTGGATCAGCCTGAAGCAGCAGCTGCAAGACTATTCAGCCTACTAGAATGCCCATTTTGATATATCTCCCCATACATGGGAGAATGCATTTACAAAGGTGGATGGAACTACAAAAACCCTGGTCCCTTCAGGATGCAGCATGCAACCTTTCAAGTGTCTCCATGTATCTCCAAACTCCAGACCTACAAACAGCTCAATAGAAAGAATGAAATCACTTAAGATGGAAAAGCTGATCAAGACTTGCAGTTAACAGAGGGAAGGCACAAATTGCTTTTCTGTCTGCCTATCCCCTGCTGCAGAGACCTGCCTCCTCTTTTGCAATTGCTGTGGGAGCCTTCAGCGAGCTCCAGGTCCAACACTGACATCTGTTCACACAAACCTGAAGATGCTGTGCCACAGCCTAGTACAACATAGCCTTTATACTGCCACTCTTGACCTTGTAAGAAATGTAAGGATGATCTCTTTCCCCAAGCTGCATTGTCTTGAAAATATTTGCGATCATGCAAATTTTGGAAGAGGCGTCAAAAAACAAGATAATTTTTGTTAGATCATGATGTATTTTTGCAATTCTACTGATCTTTAAGATGTCATACATTGATATGAAATATTGTAAATTTTCTAATTATGACCTGATAAAATTTGTTCTGTTAGTGTTAATATGCATCAATTTTTAGCATATACTGGTTCTTTTTCTGGAAAAAAAAATCCATGGTAAAATGCAGTTTGTGAAAAATTGAAATGTTTTATAGAAACTTTCCCCATTAAAATAAAATAAAAGTAAAGTGTTTTAACACATTTTCAGTTTTCTTGTGTCAAAGCAATTCATAAATGTCAAAACAACTTTTCTTCAATTTATAGAGTACATTAATGTGCTATATGTGTATAGAAATTATATTACTAGATGTTTAATATTACACTCTTTAAGTTTTATAATAAAAGGAGAACAAAGTGTTTTAATAGTGTTGGTACATACTTAGAAATTAGTGAAATTAGTATTTTTGGTTTTTAATCTCATGGTAAATTTTTAATTTCAAGAAATTTGCCATTTATTTCATAGTAAATATGCGATTTTTGTGAGTTTGATTTCTATATGAAGTAAGGTTTTTCTGCTAGCTGCTAAGAATGGCGTCAGAACACAGATTGTATTTAATGAGTTTTCGTCACCTTTTTGTGAAGACGTAATGACACGCATTTCACCACAAGATGGCAGAGGCGAGTTGTGAAATTTATGGGCAAAGCGGTACGGAGCTGTGGAAATCTGGAAACAGAAGATACAGGCTTGATAAATCAACAAGAATGAGGATATTACAGAGTGACAGGGAAAACTCCAGCTTTAATTTACTATTTTGTGACCACAATGAGCAGCATGGATTTTATTTTAAGATCGTATACCACGGTGCTTTTAGGCAGTAAGCCAAAATTGCCTACAAGATCTAATTACAATCATGTAAGATTTTATTTTTCTTTTAAATGAAGTGTTTTCAGGTACATATTTCACTTCCACATACATATTTTTATATTCTAATGGCTGAAAAGTGTTAATATATTGTCTGCTGTTATCTGAGTAGTTAGAACCCACAAATTATATTACCTTAAAAAAAATTCAAGAAGAAAAGATATTTCAAGGGACAATAAAGGAGATTCTCTGCAAGTGTAGTGATACATACATATCAGAAAAATCGTATTTTATTAATAATATTAGTTAATATTTTATTATGACAGATCTTGTTCTAAATCTCACTCAAATTGACATTAAAAACCCTATAAGTAATGAAATACTGCATAGCAGAGAGTTGCCATAAATTTGCAATAAAGAGCCTGTTCAATCATGAGGAGCCATCGTCAGTGGGAATACAATGATCTTCCCTGTTCCTAACTGAGAAATACAAATACATTTTTCACACTACCTTCATAAAAATCCTGCAATTCTTTTAATTCTGATCTAATTTAAGCTTGGCAAGAAGGCAAGTGGATTAGGAAAGCCAAAACAGCAAACTCCAAGCCTTAGATAAAAGCTGGGTATTTTTTTCCCTGTTTTGTATGAATCAGGACAGCTTGGACTGTGTGTCTGCCTCTCTACCATATATGTGTGTGTGCACACCTTCCCCCACACACTCTGTGTATTTCCAGCTTTTCCAACTCTATTTCCCAAAAGGATGTACACCTATATTCCTACTTATGAATACTACTTTACCATGACAGTGCAAAGAATGGCCATTTTCTGAAGGTGTCGGTGCAGACTGAGTCTCCATGGTGGAAACCATCAGTGGTGCAGACACAGGGGACAAGGCCAGCTCAAGAGCTGTTGATGTGATTTAGGCCCTTCCCAAGTCATAGCTGTCTATGAGGGATGGTAGATTTACTCGAGGCAACGTAAAGCCTTCTTGTGGGATTTGCATGAGAAATGGTTCATCTAAATGGAACCCAGCTGAAGTTAAAAACGGCGTGGCCCCATCCAGCACATGCACTTGCTGATAAAGGGCCACACTTGGATACCTATGTCTTTCCAAAACATAAGAGGGGTGGCTGAGGACTGTGGAATATGGGGTTATATTTGTTAAAACGGTTAAGGCTTATGCTGACCAGAAGGCCCTGTGGGAAAGGCACAGCTGCAGGCTGGACGGTTGGCAGGCGGGTGAGGGGTGAGAGGCAGCTGTGAGTGAGGAGAGAGTCAGTGGAGCGAGAGTTGGAAGTGAGATTGTGATTGGCTGGAGGAACGCGGGGACAGCATATGAATGGGAAGCTGATTGGCTGGAGGAACGCGCAGACAGCATATGAATGGGAAGCTGATTGGCTGGAGGAACGCGGGGACAGCATATGAATGGGAAGCTGATTGGCTGGAGGAATGTGTGGAGGGCAGAACTGCAGCTGTGCCCTTCTGCTGTTAAGTTCTGTTAGGCTTCGGTTTGGTTTCGGTTGGGTCGGTTGAGATTAATGGTATAAAGAGGGGATGATTTTTGGCAATAAACGCATCTTCTTTGGACATACAAGGGGGTCTCTCCTCTTTGTTCCCCGTTGCTACAGAGGATGTCTGCTCCAAAGCATCGCAAAGACTTCTGGCTGAGAAGTCAGACTCTTGGTCCTGACTTCTGACATTGCAAGGTCAAGTTCCTACTTTGCAGCTTTCAGATGGGTTTCCAGCAAGATGATATCACCTTGCCCTTCACAAACAAGGGGAGCTGTCCCACAGCTTCAAATTCAGCAATGCAGCAAACTTGGGAGGAATGGATTGACTGTTTCAGCTGCTCTAGGGGGAATAAGGAGAAGTATGGTAGGGTGCAGGCGACAGGAAAAGCTTGCACTGAGTCTTTGAATATATGTAAGTTTCCCTGACTGTCTCTCAATCGCTGTTACTCTGTTTGGTCTTTGAGAGCACTGTGATTTCCAGAAATGCAGGTTTTGAGGTCAAAAAGACTGCATAAATGATCTCCTCATTGTTGAACAAATATGGATGTAGAACATGGCTTAAATTGCTTCCCTAAGGTCTCGGAAAAGAAATTTCAGTGGGAAGGATGTTCCACAAATCACCCAAAATGTTTCTGCCCTAAGAGTTTGAGAGCTTTTGCTAATCTTTAGCATAGCTTTCCCTAACAATTTTCATCTGTGTTCAAAATCTGTTGTGCTGCCAATGACATACAGGAAGAAGAAATGGTCATGATTCTCTTTATAACAAAAATGCATTTAATTGACGAAAATTGCCTTATTCTTCTATTCTACATATCTTTTTAAATTAACATTTTTGGGCTTTTTTTCATTTTTAATATGGTGTCTGGAACCAGACGCTGTATTCCTGAACTCAGTGCTTCTGACTTCACTGAAGAAGGAGTTACAAGCATTGCTTTTGCTGAAATGGCATTTCTTATTACTTGGAATTTGGTTTGGATTTTTTTTCAGTATTGGCTACTGGCCAAATTCTCACTTGCTTTGTAATTGCTGTGTCCATTGAAGGCTTTGAAGGATGTTTTATATTTCCTGTATATTTGTTTCTTGATCTTGACTACAATAGCTTCTTTTTTCTTCATGATATTTTATGGTTTTCTTGCTTCATGCAAATTTTTGTTATCTCCATTTGCTAAGAGATAGATTTCACCTCTGCTGAAATCATCAAGGGCTGCACTATTCTCATGAATGAAAGTTAAATAAAGTTATGAATGTCTAAAAGCTAATTGATGCATCATTTAAGTATTACACTGGCAAATGCAAATAAGGTATAGGCTGTATCCTGGTGTCTTCTTGGTATCCTTTAGTTTTAAGCTGCTACTGAACAAAAGTGACTGTCAGGTATTTTTGTGGTTTTTGAAAAGTACTTTGTTGCAGCCTAGAAATACTGAGATGATTTTGTTTGCTGAAGTGAAAACTTCCTTTATGGATGTGCTTTTGATTCATTACAGTGTCAAGTTGACACTGGTGCTTGGAGGTCTCGAAGAAGAATGGGAAGAGTCTGATTCCCACAAGACCCTGTTTTATTGCATTGGAGTAAACTGTTTTGATCTTTTTCATTCAGGTTGTTTGGTTTTTTTTAAAGTATATCAACACAAATCATTAGTATGCATATGTATTCTCTCCCTTTCTGACCCTTTTAGACTGAGTTTGGACCTTCATATGCTGGTAAAGGCAGACAAAGCAAGAAATTATAAAGCAATTTATCTGTGTGATGGAGTTAAAAGCAAACCAAGCCGACCATAGTTTGTACACATTGGTTTCTGAGAAGTCAAATTCAGCTTGGGTCCTGAAATGAAGTGGCTGCAAGAAAAAACAGAGAACCTGCAATTAAAAAGAATTTGCCTAAAATGTATTTTCACTTTGCTTCTGCCATGGTATCATCTTTTTGATGCAGAATTTATCTCATCCAAATGCAGGCTTCCAAATGGAAATCACTAGTGCTCAACTAATACGCAACTTTTTTTACCTTTTCTAAGTGTGCTCTACAACGTCCTAAAGAGTTTGAAAGTTTTACCTCTGTTGTGAGTTGGCTTAAACTCTTTTGACTGCATTTTCACAGAAGGAAAATATATGCATTAAAAAGTCACCATAAACTTTCATTTGGAAATATATTTGTAAAAAATCTGTATTCCTGACGAAGTTACAGTTACCATTACCACTGTTAGAAAGTACAATCAAAGGATGTAGGCATAGGAGTGACTTCTGTGCTTCTGATTTTCCTAATTGTGAAAAGAAAGTATATCTCCCATGTAAAGTGTTGGGTTGTTTTCACTGTCTCACAAGCATGTGGTGGCTTGTAGTTAAGCAACAGAACAAATGGAATTGGCATGTTCTTCTTTCAGATTCCTGGTGAGAAAGCTGGGTTACAAATTAAAGAGAATGATAATGGAATGGATGATAAAACGAATTATGTTACTTTTTATATTTGCAAAAGCACAAATAGGAACAGATATTGCTTAGCTTTCCACATTCTTTCCACATTGGAGAATAATACTGTCTTGTGTGTATTACTTAAGCACTCAAAAAAGCAATAGGCAAAAGTGTCAATAATTCATGTTCATGTATCACTCGGTTTTGGAAAGGAGAAGGCCGAATCTAGGATGTGAGTTGGGTTCACACTGTAAAGTGAACAAATTAATTTAAAACACCTTTCTATTTTGAAAATAGAAAATATAGAAATAATTAAATAGAATATATGATTTCATGGGCATTTTATTTATCTCAGCATCTCTTAGTCTGGGCCATTTACATGTAACATTAAAATATTTCATGATAGCTGGCTCCAAAAAGACCTTGGAACTGGAAAGTGGAAGTGTGCCCTTTACATTTCATCATAAACACGGACTCTCAAATCATTGGTTTTTCAACTGTTCTGTTGATAACAGGTCAGAAGAAGATCCAATCCATTCTCCCAGCTCTCTTCATATACTGATGGGAAAAGAATTAAAGTATTTTGTTCACATAATGCTACAAGCAGCTCTCTGGACAAAAACAAGGAATAGAGCTATCAGTAATTTTGTCACTATTTTCTAAATTAGAAGTTTTATAAATAATGCAAATTAAAGAAGGAGGAAAAAAATTTAAATTCATATTACAGTGGATATTTAACAGTTCTGTTTGACTCCCAGCTTACAGCTGACGTAAAATGTTTTCTCTCTCCTTCAGGTACTCTCAGAAATTCAATCTGACTTTGAGTAGATCTGAGATTTTTCTAAGTTCTACCTTCATCTGATTGAGAGGTTCCACAGTTTTGATTATTGCCTACAAGTTGAAGAGATTCACTGGCATATGTAAAAACTTTATGTGGTTCTATAGAAAGACAGAGTAAAAAGACAATGCTGCATCCAGAAGAGATTATTGCCCTCTCTGAGAAATGCTGCATGGAATACATTTTTTTTTTTTTTAATGTAAGTAAAATGTATAGTTAAAATTCAGGGGCAATTTCACCTTTTTCCTTGGTTATTTTGAGCAAAGTATTGTAATTTATCTAATAGTTTCACTATCAAACTAGGCCACTCTGAAAAAGCCAAGAAAAAAAGCCAAAACACATGCATATAAATACTACAAACCCATTTTTATATCTGCCAAGTTTTGCTGGGCTTCACACCAAAATGATGTGAAACTACAAATTTCTGACTGTGCTACTCTGCCTCTCCAGGGATTAATTTAGAAAATAGGAGTAAAAGCCCACATGTGTGTATTCTCTACCAAGATTCTTTCTTTAAAGTTTTGTTCTAACATGTTTTCTAGGTATTTGTTTTTCATCTCTTTAGAGTTTTACTGAAGCCAAAATCTTTAAATCTGAGCACCTGGCCATGATATCCTCTTAAGTTTTGATTACAGTACCAGTGCAATAGAGTGAGCTCTCTTTCACTTTTGAAAAGGAATTTGACTACAGTATGGTCAATGTACAGCTCATGAAAAAGTCCCTCATACGATTAATTTTTGACAGCTGTCCTTTCCTTGTCTTCTTGATGGAGTAATTCAGTACTTTCCCTTCTACTTATGACACTTAAGCACTTCAGAAAACACTTTTCATCTTCAAAGTTTTCTTCAAGCATTAAGTGATATTTGTTGCATGTTAACACATCGACATGGGCCAGAGAGAGAAACAGCAGCCTCTTTGTAGGAGCAGGCAGAGAGTAGAAAGGTTTGGGACTTGGTTCTACTCGAAGTTGTCTTCACTCAGCTCTTTCTGCTGCCAGGCATGTTTACATAGCTGGTAGTTTCACCCAGGCTTAGCCCCCAGCTGCCTGCCACAAGGTTCTGCATAAAATAAAGCTAGGCCCAAACCCCAGCCGGGATCCCACTATCTACTTCCCTGGTACACCAGAGTCAGCAGATCCCTTCCACTGCATCCTGGCCATCAAAATGTCTGCACACCCCAACCATTGCTCCACTGTGCCCTGTGGCACTGACATCCTAATCCTGGGTTTCCTTTTCCAAAAGAGAGACAGCCAGTGTTCCAGCCATCACATGGAACTAGTGCTCCTCCTTCAACCAGCCTTCTTAGCTCCTGCAGAGGGTGGTAGCTTCTTTACATGGTCTTTGAATCTCACTGGTTTACATGATATAAGCCAAAAATAAAGCTATTACAGAGTATTATGCTCAAGCCATTTAATTGCAACAGACAGTGTCACAAATCTTGATTTTGTAGTGTATGGAATAGTGAAAAGCCTATGGGCTAAACTTTCAGGGCAATTTTATGGAGTTGTGTTTAATGTCCTTTAGCACACATACCATATGACACCTGCAATAGAAGAGTTAGATATAGGCTTCAGTGAGCAGCATGACTGACGTGTGAACCAGAAAGCCATAATATCATGAATACTTTTATTGCAGGCTCTTTTCCTTACCTAATCTCCTTTGTCTCCTTTGTGTCGTATCATTGGACACATTATTTGCTCTACCTTTGTCTCAGTTTCTCTAACTGTACAGTAATGAAATTCATGCTTCCCAAAGTGCTTAAAAATCTCTGGACAAATTCAGTACTTAAAAATCTTGGGACAATTAGCAGAGCTGTTTAGCAGCAGTGGCAAATCTTTGAGGGCAAAAAGATTTTTGCAGGTACAAGATATACCATAATATAAGACTCTCTGTGATTGCAGAAATTACATCGACCTAATGGTCCTTGACACACAATTGTTTTCACACTGGCAGTACCAATCCGGTCAGACCTAAAAGACTAAGCACTGTCCCCAGGGTACCTTCCAAACTTTGGACTAATAATGACATACGCATCTAAATAGAAGTGGTTCCTTTCAATAAGTACAAATTTGCCCTGATAATATAAATGACATCTGGAGACTAAATTCCATATATGTATTGACAGTGACTGACAGTCTCCAAACAATTTCTATATAAATCTTACAACTGAAGGGAAAACATTAGGAAAGAAAATATTTGACATACAAGCAAGCAAACAAACAACCCCTAAAGCATCTAATTTCCTCTTACTGGGGTGGAAACATACTGCCCTAAATTACACTATATTTTCTTCAGTGCATAGTTTCAGTGACAGATGTTTCATACCATGCTCTGAAGAACAATCGTGTAGTTTTAAATACTTTTCAGTACGTCCCATTCATTGAGTATAACTCATATATCTGGTTTATAACTCATTTTCATGTGCTCTCTGTACAGATCTACCAACTCCCTATTTTGCATTACCTTTGGTAGCATATAGTAGTTCGCCCTAAATGCTGAACCTGGACGTCTCTGTTCCTGACTGCCAGCATATCTGGCACAACAGTCCTGGTAGAGCTCTTATGGTGAAACAAAGTATTTTTCCTACTGACTATTTTAAAATTCACTTTTTCTCCTCTGCCTTTGAAATACCGTTGATTTGTGAGTGGAGGATTCATTTCATGAAGTGTTGGGGGCCCTTGCAAGTACTCTAGTCCGTAGAAGAAGGTGCTGGAGTTTTTTGATCAGTGGCTTTGTTTTCTGCTTGAATCTTGAATGTATCAGCTTGATAACTTGTTTTGGTTTTAGTTTTTTTTTTTACTACATTTTATTTTGTATTCTCCATCCTATTTAGCAGAGTTTTTGAATTCTCTGGCGCTCCCAAGATAATTGGATGGATAGGAAAGGGAGCTGTTTATTCTCAGAGATTTTTTGATATCAGTATTGAATTTAGTGAATTCTACCTGCACTATTAAATAATCCACTGTATAGAGGAATGGGAATTGAGACACTCAGCTTGTGGTGTAGCTGTGGTTACCAGCTTTTGTGGTTACGATATGCCCTGCGTAAGTGGCGGACCCACGTCTCCCAGTGTTCTAAGCAAATATGGGATGGTTATTCTGCACCCTAAAGAAATTATCTGCAGATGACTGACTGGGGGTGCAAAGCATCTCACTGGCACTCAAGATATGCATGAAAATGTTTAAAGGATATATGGTATATTGCCCCTGTTTCCCATAGTTTTTCACCTGGAGCTGGCTATATGCAAGTCAGGATACTCCTTGTTGGCTTCCCTTCCCTTGTCTTCTCCTGGGTGGGCACAGGGGCCCTGCAGGGCTCCACTGTTGCTCTCTGGCTGCGGGTGGCCTGCCCTGCCAGGATTCTGGGTGCTGGTGGAGGGGCATCCTCTCCCAGACCCCTCCCTCCCACACAGGGGCAGTTTTCCCTGATGATCAGCTCCTGAGCCCTGCAAGCTTTCAAGTGTCTGTGATATACACACTTGAAGCAGGTTTCAGGGGAGCATTAGAAACTTAAAGTTTTGCAGATCTTTGGAAGTATCTCAAAGGAGTTCAAGAGTTCATGGACAAGAACTGGAAAACTCCTCAAAGTGGCTGATTACTGCCTGGAGGGCAGTCAAGCAACAAGACAGACAATGCGCTTAGTTTTATTTGTGAAACATTTTTCTCTTTGCTAAGGTTAATAATTTTAATGCATTACTTCTATTTTAGTTTGCAGTATGTAATATTCATACACTGATATTTTACTATCTCTAAAGAAATATGTTTTGTTACCCTGTGTCAAATAGCTGTTACCAGGTTCTCAGCCAGTTTACTGACAAATTCCAAAAGGGGATTAGCCATTGTCTCCTTGCAGTGAATTTTCAGTGTAGCCATTTGGGCTTTCTGAAATTTGTTCTAATTCTGTCCTAGTGTTCATGTTTGGTCCCTTGCCTCAAATTCCCCATTACTTACTGTTTACATAGGTTTTCAACTGCCTCCGGCAAATGTCCTCCGGAAGTTGTGGGCCGTATAAAGTACAAAACTGCCTCTGACCCCAAAATAATATTTAAATATAATGCGTTCTCTAAGCACTCTACTAAAATAAAACACGAATCCTCCACTTGTACCTACCCTGCAGCCTAAGCCATCAGTATACATCGTTATTTGCAGTGCTGTAACACCTTCAAAAACACCCTCGTGAGTAAATATTTCGTTGCTGCCACAGTGTTTCTGAAAGCACAAACTAAAAGACAAAATCTGTTTCACAAACTGGTTCGAACTTCGAGATCTGCAGAACACCTCTGAGACACAGATGTGGGTCTTGTCCAAGGGCACCAGCTGGATGCAAAGCTCCAATGCTGTCGGGGTTAGAGTAGTTTACACTGCATGGGCAATTATCCTAGCACAAACTGCTCCTGACCAGAAGATGGAAAGAGCAGTTTTAGGAGACATCAGTAATAAAGCCCATACTGCTACACTGCTAAGAAGGGATGAAAGGAAAGCAGTTACAACTAACATAACCTCGTTCGTACAAAATCTGTCAAGAGTGTCCTTCAGCGACATTGAAATTATTACCTGCATACTACCAGTATATTAGCTACACTTGCCTTAACTTGTAAAGCTCTTGGCTTCAGAAATGTTTCATACGTGCAACTCCAGTAGATGAAGCAGTTCTCCAGCAGATCTTCACTCATGTCCTAGGAAATTAATCTTCTACTGCTAGGGGTGAAGAATCCAAATCAACCAGAACTCTGAATTTGTCTTGCCCTTGCACTCAGGTAGACATGATTAGAAAATGATAAGACATGGAGAATTAACTTTCATGTGGAAAACCTCCCCACAATTTCCCTCCTTAAAAAGACATGAGGAAATATACATTAGCATGCTTTAATTACTGATATAAATACATATTTAAATAAGGGGATAGTAACAGCAAATCGGAAATATCATTTGCAGTGAAAATCCTTCTTGAAATAATTGTGCGGGGGGAAGCATAGCAAAAAAAGGGCAACATCTTATTACATGGTGCTGAATTGGAAGTTGCAAATGTTTGCATTCATTTTCATGTAGTGTTTAGTATTATGAAAAGCCTAAAGTTTCTACTGCCTTTTCCTTTAAATAATAGAAATATTAAGGCAACACACACCCCATGGTCTTTATTAGACTGTAGGTAGTTCTATTCCAATGTAAATTTCAATACCATGAAATTGGGATAATTTTATTCATTCAGTTATCTCCTGCTTTCCAACATACTACACATGGGAAATTTCTTTTTCATGCATTTTTGCAGCAGTGAGCCTGAAGAGGACTTAAATATCTGGTGCCTTACAGAAGCTTCAGTTCTTGATTTTTTCAGCTTTCACATCAAATTAAGTTGTTACAGCATAAAGTAATGGAAAGCAACATTTGTATTACACTGTAGTTGTGTTCATTTGTTGATTCTAAAGCCCAGGCATTATATTTCCTTTCACTTCGGAAAATAAATGAAATGGAAGTAACTTATTTAGCTCAATCTTTATTCTTTCAATAAAACCAAGAAAATTTCTCCAGTATAGTCTAAAAACTATCTATGCTGGCTTCCAAAGAAATATAAGGATAACTGGGTGTTATGGTTCCCTTAAAGCATAAGCTTTTAACTTCTAATCTCTACTCTTTTGCGAAGAATTTTATTAAGCATTTTGATTCCTCGTATGCAACACATGTGAGTCACAACTTGTAGGCTTACCAGGAAGAAAGGTTTCATATGCACATGCAAAACTAAGTCTACTGGGAACAAAGAACCTCTGCACATCTCTTCATGTTTTGCAACAAGTTCAAGGAGCATGTCTTGACTTCTGCAATATAATAAGTTATAGTTGTGAGCTGTCTTTTGATCTCTAGGATCTGTAGACTGTGAAAGCAAGGGAAGCAAAAGAAGAACTGGAGGCACGTGTATTCTGCATGTAGCCAGTATCTCTGGGAGTGGAAGTCCTACACCAGACCTAGTCGGAGCATAGGCTTAACTTTCTTTGGCCTTTTGTGTTGTGTAAAATTAGCCTCCTTCTCCTTCTACAACAAGGAGGATGTTCTCCAGAATTACTCAACCTTCTTAAGAATATCCTTTATTTTGAGGTCTACAGCAGATAAATAATGATTTGATATGTGAAAACACTGCCTCTCTTGTTGTCCGTTATTGTCTCCAGTTTCTGCTGGTATTATTATAATCTGTAAAAGTGTTTCAGGACAAAGATTATTCCACATACACACACCATTTCTTAAGCTTGCCTCACTTCTGGCTGCTCTTGGGGATGAGACTATGGGCCATGTATTCTGGTCCACAAGGGTGGCATTTTGGTTCTTACACTGTCAAATATTAAGTCAGTGATGGAACAACATTCTTTTTTTTTGTTTTGTGCTTGTGCAACAAGCAACAATCCCTATCCAGACAGGGATATGATCTGAGAATGTATTTCTCAGGCACTTGATTAGCAACCCCTGCTGTTTCAAACAAGTGCCAGTACATTGGTGTCAGAGAGGTATTTATATTTTCAAGGTCTCTAATCATCTTACTTTCTTTTAATTGTGTAGTGCTTAGCTGACATTTTTTTTTTGCAAAGCAAAGGTATAACTCAGGCTCAATTCCATCTTAGGTGAGCTTCATCAGGAGTGAAGTTTTTTCAGCAGGTGCAAATAGGACAGTTCTTCTAAGTCCTGGTGTGGTGCATGACTTCACCAGAAAGATGAAAAGGGACATGCTGTTGACCCACTGCTGCTCTTGGACCATCAACATCTTACCAGCTTGAGACCTCCTGCCAGCTCCTGGTGGGTTCAGTGCCTGCTTGTCAGATGGTGACTAAAATCTGGTACTGGGTGAATAATAACTAAATCATCATCATAATTTCAAACTGTCCCTGCTGAAATACCATGTGGATGTTGCACTGCACAGATGAAAAAAAGAGGACCATTTCAGAATTACTAATCTTACTCCATTTGTGATCAAAACTACAAGCTACAAGTTCATTGTCCCCAGGGCACAAAGCTAGTTCATTAACCCACTGCACTAGGCAGATCTTCCACTGACACCTTGTGCTAGTGATTTCTCATGCAGAACCTGTCATTCCAAGCAAGAAGCAGGTTTGTATCCTTGGAGTTGGAACTAGAGAAAATGTCGTTGTGATTTAAGCGACAGTGATCAAAAGCAGCTAACTCAAATAAGTAGGACTCAGTTCCAGGCTTTTATACTAATCCAAAATAAGTAAAGAACATCATGTTCAAAGAAACGATTTTTGTATAAGACTTGACTTTTAAGTCTGTGTGCAAAAATATTCTTTTTGATCTGAGTTCAGTGGTTTTCCTCACTTATCTAAAAAGAGTTAGCAACACAGGTAGTAAATGAAACTGGAATATAAAATAAAAACAGCACTAGACAACTGTTTCTTTATGATTTTACCAGCTCAAGAAAGAACCATGTGGAGAAATTATTAATAGTGCTCTTAGAGCATTTGATTTAGTACATTATTGTGGCAATGAGAACCAGGGGGAGAGAGGTCATGGACTCTGGGTCATGTTTTGCCCTCAGCATTGAACTCCTGTAACTGACAACAGCTTGGGCTGTCAGTTTTTTGGCTCACATGATAGATGCAATCAAAGATCATTTGTGCTTTCTGTGTTAATGGTCCTTTTTGGGACACATTTATAAATCCATATAAAGACTAAAGTGGTGATAGTAGAGTTTCTACCTTGTACCCTGTGGTGCTGAAGAACCAAAATTCTGACTGCATTTTAGAGCAAATATAGCATGTTAGAAAGTATGTATTAAATATAACTCTCTGTGACAGTTAGAACACTCGTAAATGAATTACAGATTAAATGCCTGTACTTCAAAGTCACTGAATATCAGCATCTGCATCGTTGTTAATTGCTAATGAATCAAGCTATGCATTTCCAGATGTTCAAGAACAGAACTGGCCTCAGGGTTTGTATATGGTGGATTTTGTAACTTGACGAGTATCAAAGAATTTCAGGGGATCTTTGGACTCAACCAGTTTTGGGTCAACAGACATTTCTGTAATGTTATGTTTGCATACTACTACTAAATATGGTTGTAAGTATAGGGAGTCAGGTAGGAAAAGTTTATAGTTAGACTTTTCTTTGTTTCTTTGTCTTTTATAGGTGTGAACCTGCACATTGTAATGTCTCTTTTCATTTCAATCGAGCCTTGCCATATTTCCCTTAACTAAGCATGTGCTATCGGAATTGTATAACTTCTCTCGGATTTGTTCTGATTTATTAACTTTATATTTTCTCTAGGACTTTAAATTGACAGGGGATATACAAGTCACAAAAACCATTTACTCAAGAACAAATTTTGAGCTCACTGGAGTAAAAGTGTATATGTACAAAAATAAAGCCTTTGGATAATATTCAGAAAAGAAGGACACATGAAATTTCACAGTGGAGGTGATCTGTGGTGGGTGGAAATGCTTGTTTTAATAGCAAAAATATGGCAATAGCTTCACTGTGTAACCTGTACTCTAGACAAAACAGCATAAATATTGCAATGCCCAGTCATTCAGCAGGGAAAAGAGTAACATTTTCCAAATGGGCTACTTCTTTATTCAAACTGTCTTCCATTTTACAGGTGATAGCTCCATCTCTCTGCTTGTCCAGGTGTGGTTCCCACCCAAACATAATGTTCTTGGAAATAATTTGTTGCAACAAATCTCCTTTATCCATAACCCAAAGCTTTGTCTCAAAGAGTACCAGAAAAGCTGTCAAAAGGGGTGAGATTTGTTTACAAAGAGAACAAGGAGATGTAAATGGATGAGGTAGGAGCCGTGGGAAGAGTCATATCTAAAGGTTAATGTACCATGTAACAAAACTCATAGGGTACATTTCAGGGGAAAATTCAGAGGCGTCTGAAATATGAGAAACTACATCAAAGAAATCACATTAATCACTAGATCATGAAATTGTGAGAAACTTTGTTTTTATTCTAGAATAGGAAGTGATCTGGCTTGTAGGTAATTTTCTTATCTATTCAGCAATAGAAGGTGCAAAAATGTTGGTTTCCAGCTTGTACTGGTTGGAGGCTGGCATTAAAAAGAGTACTTTTATTCTTTTCTAAATGTTTGCTGTTCCTGTATCAGCAAAAAGATGTATAAAGCTGTAAAAAGTAGTCTACAGTCAGTGTGACACCTATCTCTTGAGATCCCCCTGATATTCACGTTTAAGGTGATTTAAATTTATATAATGATTTATTGTGGTGCTAAAAGGACTTACTTGGGCTTACACCTAGGGGTGAACAATCAGCACCAAATAACATTACTGACGCCAAATGAATTATTTTTAGTTTCTATTTGGATAACTACTCTGGTGATTAACACCTAGGAAAACATAAGTACAGAGAACAATCTACGGCAACTTGATACTCAGTTTTTAGCTTTCGAACACGCAGAAAAGCAATTAGATTTTCTTTATGCTTTTATGATGTATAATATCATTAGTGATCTCTAAGTCTGGCATTTCCTGGCAGCTAATGGTGGGTTGGGTTAGGAGCCCCTGGGTTTATCTTAAACCTTTTACTCTTCCAGCCAGTCATTAGCTGCCAGGAAATGTTTGACTCAGGGGTCATTATTGCTTAAATATTGCCTCTAAAAGCTTCTCATTACTATCAATTCATTTTGCTTTTGTGCTGTATTAGCAGGCCTAAGTAGTAATACTATTAACTATATAACAAATCAGGCAAATAATAAAAGCTCTGCAGGCCAGGGACAGGGCCAAGACAAATTATTTTCTGTATATTTCTAGTTTAGTGTTGGATATTGACACTGTAATTAATCCAAACAGGAAGAGTAAGTATCAAGTGACTACTAGAAGTCAAGAAGCAAAAGGTGAAAAGGAGAAAAGATGAGGGAGAAGCAATTTCATGGCAAGAGAAAAAAAGACAGAGTCAAAAGGAAAGAATAGCATAATGTCAAAGTGTTGAGTGAGGAATTTTGCATTCCTGCCACTGAGAAAAGGTACAAGGACTTATTGCAATGTGCCAAGTAATTGCACATATTTCATCACCAGTATCCCCTTTTTGTCTCTTCAGTTTTATATATGCAAACAATGACTTGTGACTTGAGGCCACAGTACAACTATCAAACAAGGCACTCTCTTTGATTTTGTCACTAGTTTCCTGCAAGTGACAACCTCATTGGAAATCCTCAGAAGCAAACAAAAGTGGAACATTGGCTCAGAGTGAACCAAAACTTTATTCCTTTTTCACCTGGCGAGACTGCAGCTCAGTTTTCTCATCAGCCTGAATCAATTATCATGGATATTCCTTTTCATGCTCCCTCCATCTGTCATCATGCAGTATGGTCTTTATACCCAGTAGTTCAGCTTTTGAAATTCTCCTATCACTGGTTGCCTGGGAAAGTAGGTGACCCCCCCTCCTTTCAGGCAGTTGTAGAGAGCAATTAAGTCCCCCTGAGCCTCCTTTTCCCCAGGCTAAACAACCCCAGATGCTCAGCATCCCTCAGATGCTCCTCTTCAGACTTGTGTTCCAGACCCTTCACCAGCTCTGTTGCCCTTCTCTGGACATGCTCCAGCTCCTAAACGTCTTTCTTGTAGTGAGGGACCCAGAACTAAACACAGGATTCGAGCTGTGGCCTCCCCAGTGCTGAGTACAGGGGGACAATCACTGCCCTGCTGGCCACACTCTTGCTGATACAGGCCAGGATGCCCTTGGCCGTCTTGGTCACATCAGCAAACTGCTAGATCATGTTCAAAAATACAAAACCTTGCATCCTTTTGACTGTCTTTATATACAGGAATCAAAGAAAATCACTGCAAGCTGAGGAAACTGTAGTACACAGTGCACCACCCCCTAAGCAGCCACCAGGCTACTGTTGAATTCTTAGCTTGTTTTTTGCACTATCTTCACACCATTTGTTCACTTCAACTTTTACTCATATAAATCACCCATGAATGAGTCAGTGTTCAGCAGTGAGACCTCCCACTGAGCTGCCTTTTGGTGGGGCACTTTTGTAAGCACTCAAGCTCATCAATATTTCAGTAAACTTTGGGCAAATACATTTCTAAATTATTCTGGAAGCAGACCAAAAGTTGTGCTTAAATTAAGCCTATATAACTTGAAAGCACATTTAGGCATCTTGGATGTCAAGTCTAATATATTCTACTACTATGTCTGAAAAAAAATTAAATGAGAGAAAGAATTATTTCTTTAAACGTCAATGTGCCCATTCTGGAGACCATAAACAGTATACTACCTTCAACCCTATTACATTATGCTATCAGTACAAGCCTCACTCAGAACTGACAAGATCTATTAACCTAAGCCTATATGTTATTCTGCAAAAATAATTAGAAACCATAATTATCTAAATTTAAATTTGATGTCTAGAAGTATGTGCTACAAACAGGACCCTAGTTGAGTTTCTACCTCAGGTGAAAGTTGCCCTAGAAAAAATGTGAAAAAATTAGTGTAATAAGATGATCAATACTTCTAAACTGATGCATTTTAGAATTAATTTCAAGTTAAATTAATTGATCTAACTCAATATTATCAGGAAAATTATTCAAAGTTGTGAGGAAAGATATATTTTGGGTAAGGAAAGTAGACCTGCCCACTAATGAAAATTCCATTCTATAGAGCAAAAATAAAACTAGGGATGTAGCCAACACCTGCAGAGGGAATGGTTCCCTGAGCTCTGGATTTGAAATGGATACATTTATTTCTAACCGTATTCAGCCTTTCAGAAGCAGATGGATGTATCCCCATCTCAAAGCAGATGAGTTTCCCCATCTCAAAGGCAGCAAGAAAAACACCCACCTGAATTAGTAAACTGCACTGAGACATCAGTCCCTCAATGGTTTACTGAATCAGTTTTCTAATTACAGAAAATAAAATCTTAGTAGTTTTTAACTTACTACCATGTTCAGAGTTCCAAGCAATAGTCTTGAACCCATAAATGCACTTACTTATCTCAAACTGATACTGCAAGACCACTAAGGTTCTGAAGCCTAGTATTCAGAAAATGATGAACTACCAGAATAAAGTTTGTCCCTGATATTTTCATTCACCCTCCTCATACATATGCATAAGCATATGCATTACCTTGCAATCCTTTCTTACATAACAGCACACAAGCTGTTCCACAGGGTGCCTGACTCAGTCAGGGAAGGGTAGTCATTCGATATTCCCTTTCATCCTCACTGGAAAGGCCCCAGGCCTCACTTAATGCATACATCTGGAAACCTTCAGTGAATTAAAAGTTAATAATTCCCTCGCTAATAATTCTATAGTGATCATTTCTTTGTCTAAAGACTGTGGGATTTTTTTTTAATGTGTTTAGATACCATTCAGACTGCCAGTAACCTCCATACAATTTTCAAATTGTCTTTGTCGTGGGGCTCTGTAGCAATCTGGAAGACACTGTGCGGTGGTTGTCTCTGGCAGGAGTTACCCAGCATATCCATTCCGCCCTTGCTGCACTGGAGGGGGACTTGCTCTCCCATGGTATAGCCCCAAGGCACTGTCTGGTGGAAATCAAGGCTTCTCTTTATATTTCCCTTGTGTTTGTGCCATACCCAGCTGGTAGCACTATGTCATTGTTTGGGTCTGGCCAAGGTGATGGGGAAGAATCTGGGGATGCAAAGGGGCTCAGGTGAAAAGGCCAGGCAGGAGGACCTTTCATTTTGGGAGAAGCAGCCAACAGGTTCAAGAGTGAGTCTTCCTGCCTCTGTTCCCCTAAGATCAAGGGCTAGCAGCCCGTATGGGATGTGCATCCATCAGGTCCTTGAACACTGAAGTAGTGCATCAAGAAAGGTCAGTCCAAGGTATGAGAATCCTGGCTGGGAAAGTCATTAACGTGGTGAAGATCACAGAGGAGTGATAGGGAAGTATATTGCATACCTCAACATGATAGCCCCAATCCTTGAAAATTCATTAATAAATGATAATAAATGATTAATAAATTTGGGTAAGCTGCAGAACACAAATCTGCTTTAGGATTACGTCTGGATGCTTCTAGAACATAATGCAGAGATCTGCAGATACTTCAGCCATTTTTCCTTAAATTTCTCATCTAATATTTTAGCTTTATTCCTTGTTGTTTTAGAATTTGTTACCACCTATTAGCTATGTTTTTCTGGTGCATTCAAAGGTGACCATTTTTGCTGCTTTTATCTTGCAATCCTGGTCTGAAAAGAAATGAAAACAATCAAAACAGTGTCTTTAAGCCTCAGTAGTCCATGGTTGTCCATGCCAGCCCTTTAAACTGTAAGGTGGTTGTTGTACAGCTTAAATTGAGGACAAAAACTTGAATGCCATGTTTCTGAGTGCTGCACTGGGGTCTGCGGTGTCATGCAGCTCTGAGAAGTACATGTTTGTGTGTCCTGCAATAGCAAGTGATGACTGCTTGCCAGGATTTGTGCCTGGAATTTGGAGCAGCTCCTTGGCTTGTCTGTAAATTCAGATTTGTAGTTTTGCTCTTCAGACCTTTTGAGTAGGCAGACAGTTGTTACAGTGAAATTGCAACTGACCCTTCCCCAACAAAAGAGGTAAAAGCAATCCTATACAAGTCTTCTAATTATCCTGCTTTGTGGTGTAGTTGGTCATAAAACTGCCTGTTTTTCTTGTCATGCTATCACAGCCTGTAACACACAATGTCAGTAACTGAAAGGAGTAGAAAGGCTGGTCTTGCAGTGCAGAGTAATTGATTATATCATGTGAATTAGGTAATAAAATGTCTCAGTGCAGCTTTTCATTTTATAAATTCACTGGAATAGAGCTGATGCAATGTGCAACTACTGTTGCCTTCCCTCTTCTTGAGAAGAATCCTGAAACATGCTGTTTCATTACCTGTTTTTTATTAAACATAAGATAGGGCAGGATGCCCTAGTTGCAGATTTGTGTGATCAGTTCTGCACACACATGTGATAAAAGACACAACTTCCGCCAAGCAGTATACGGGGGAAGACGCACAAATCTGTGAGGACTGGAGGAAAAAAAGGGGGGGATATCAACCCTAATTCTTTGTCATGAACTGACTTCATATAATATACTTCTTTTCTACCCAAGTGTTATGAGTTGCTAATTTTCCGTAAACAACCAGATGAAAATGGGTCTTGAGGAAAATAGTGTATTTTGTCTAAATATACAAAAATAAGAAAATTATATAAGTTGATGGGCAGGAGAACCCATACATACATAACTGAGAGCAACTGAGCAATGCACCTGTTTATTTCAGGATATGAATATGATGAATATGGTCTATTAACTATACATGCAGTAACAATGGTTCTGGCTGAAACACAGAAATTAGAGCCCAAAGGGAAGAATATTTTTCCATTATTTTGACACAGTGTTGAAAAATTAGCTTCCAAGACTTTTAAAACCAAAGAGCTAGTAATGAACTCAGAAATGTCTTGTATTTAGCGCAGATAAAACAAATGTAATTTGAAGCTCTTAAGATACTAATACAAAATGTCAGTAAATGTTAGGTGTTATTAATGCAATATTACATTTATATGGGATCACAGAAGTTAAAAAAACATTAATTTAAGACTCTGTGGGCACTCAGGACATGATTTAGTTACATCCCAACAGTCTTAAAATGTACACAAGGTTTTCATTTTCCACAACCAGGTGGAACTTCTCACTTGCTATGAATTTGGTCCCCTGACTGGGAAGGAGTTACTGAGTACTGAAATGATGTGCTTGATCTTGGCCACAAGGTGCGCAGACCAACACATTGGCCATGGTATTTTCTTTGCTGTTGTGGGACTGTGGTAGCAGTTCCAATTGTAAGACTGTATGAATGCTTCTTTCTGCAGGCTGATTAGGCTTTTCTGTGCATTTGACAGGCAAAATGGAGACATGGACAGGAGCTATGATGACATTAGCACAGCCAGTGCATGACATTTTCATCCCTACAACTGTTAGGTTTTAACTCGTGTTGAGATCCAATAGGTTACGGCAGTGCTCCTTCAGAACCTGCCTGGAGGAGCTGCCCCCACTGTAGTTGGGGAGGATATTCAACCCATTTTCAGCCACATTTCAGGAAGACTCTAGGAAGATAACTGCTTCTCATTCTCATTGGTTTCATAGACAGACTTGGAAGAAGCAGCCTAACTGGGCTCTTCTTTGGAAGAAAAATGATGTTGAGGAAAGAGAGGGAGAATGCTCCTCTCTTTTCAGAGCACAGGCACATGACCAAATTAATGCAAGCCTGTAGCTGAAAATCTTGGTATCAAAATTAAAGCCAAACCCTTTCATGTTGAAGGCAAAAAGAACAGAGCAAATGCTGCTTTTGACTGTGCAAAACAAAACTCAGAGCAGTCACATCCTTCATGGTTTTATGTTTTCTAATTACCAGTAGAGCCTTTGGTACTGTCTCCCATGGCACTCTCCTGGAGAAGCTGCAGTTCATGGCTTGGACAGGTGCACTCTTTGCTGGGTAAAGAACGGACCGGATGGCACTCTCCTGGAGAAGCTGCAGTTCATGGCTTGGACAGGTGCACTCTTTGCTGGGTAAAGAACGGACCGGATGGCACTCTCCTGGAGAAGCTGCAGTTCATGGCTTGGACAGGTGCACTCTTTGCTGGGTAAAGAACGGACCGGATGGCACTCTCCTGGAGAAGCTGCAGTTCATGGCTTGGACAGGTGCACTCTTTGCTGGGTAAAGAACGGACCGGATGGCCAGGCCCAGAAAATGGTAGGGAATGGAGTTACATACAGTTGGTGGCCGGTCACTACTGGGTTTCCCCAGGGCTCAGTAGTGGGGCCAGCCCTGTTTAATATCTTTATTGGTGATCCGGATGAGGGGTTTGAGTGCACCATCAGTAAGTTCATGGAGATGGGTGGGAGTGTTGATCTGGAGGGTAGGAAGGCTTTGCAGAGGGACATGGACAGGCCTGATTGATGGGCTGAGGTCAACGGTAGGAGATTCAACAAGGTGAAGTGCCGTGCCCTGCACTTCAGTCACAACAACCCCAGGCAGAGTTACAGTTTGGGAGCAGAGTGGCTGGAAAGCTGCCCAGTGGAAAAGGCCTTGGGGGTGCTGGTCAACAGCAGCTGAACATGAGCCAGCGTGTGCCCAGGTGGCCAAGAAAGTCCATAGCATCGTGGCCTGTATCAGCAAGACTGTGGCCAGCAGGACCAGGGCAGTGATTGTACTCGGCACTGGTGAGGCCACACCTCGAGTGCTCTGCCCGGTTCTGGGCCCATCACAAGAAAGACATTAGGGTGCTGGAGTGAGTCCAGAGAAGGGCAACAGAGCTGGTGAAGGGTCTGGAACACAAGTCTGAAGAGGAGCATCTGAGGGAGCTGGGGTCGTTCAGCCTGGAGAAAAGGAAGCTCAGGAGAGACTTAATTGCTCTCTACAACTGCCTGAAAGGAGGTTGTAGCCAGGTGGGGGGGTCAGCTTCACTCCCAGGCATCTGGCATCAGGACAAGAGGAAATGGCCTCAAGATGCACCAAGGAAGGTTCAGGCTGGACATCAGGAAAAATTTCTTCATGGGGAGGGTTATTCAGCATTGGAATTGACTGCGCAGGGGAGCGGTGGAGTCACCATCCCTAGAGGTGTTCAAAAAACGACGGGACCTGTCACTTAGTTCTGTGGTCTAGCTGACAAGATGGTGATTGGTCAAAGGTTGAACTTGGTCTTCTTAGAATTCTTTTCCAACTTAAATGATTCTATGATTCTGTGATCGGGGTCCTCTTATATAAATAGTTTACTTGTGACCATAATATCAGTATAAACTGCCTTTAAAAATCACCAGAGAATCAACATATAATTGTGTGTCAAATGTAGCTTTTCAAGCTATTTCAAATGTTTGAAGTAACTGCAGGTAAGAAGAAACTGGTCATTTGAATAACTTTAAAGCAAATCAAGTAACCTTATAATTTTTAGAAGTTTTTATTATAAATCTTTGAAGGGTTTGTTCCTAGTCCCTTTTATATAAGCAGAAATGCTCCTTTTGATGTAAATAACTGCTGAGTCACTCTTCAACTGAGACCATATTTACAAGAACAAAGGGATTATTTGCACATTTTTTAAAAGTTCTGAGCATTTTTTTCTTTAAATCTTACGTGAATATGGCAATTGTCAGTCCATATTCAGAGCTACACAATCACCACTTTTCTGAGCTTGACAAACACCTCCAGAAATTGTCCAGTCCAACTACTACATTCTGCCATCAGATATTTACACACATGGATAAAATATCTTTCTTTTCTCCAACCTGTACAGCTTCAGCTCTCTATCCTCAATTTGCATAAGGCTTACTTCAGTCCCCTGTCTCCTCTGTGGCTATTTGCTGGACTCACTCCGGTATGTCCATATCTCTCTGGTACTGGAGGGATCAGAACTGGATTCAGCACTCTAGATTTGTCTCACCAGATCTTAAACAGAGGGGAAGGATCACTTCCCTTGACCTGCTGACAATGGGTCTCCTGATGCAGCCTGGGATACCATTGATCTTCTTTGATACAAGAGTACATTGCTGGCTCATGCAAAAAAAAGAAAAAAAATGAACCCCAAGTCCTTTTCTGTCTTGCTATTTCCCAACTAGTTGGCTCTCAGTGTGCACTGATACACAGGGTCATTCCTACACAGGTGCAGAATTTGGCATTTCCAAGAAAATGAACTTCAAGGAGTTCCTACTGGTCAATTTCTCCAGCATATCTGGAAGGCAGCCCATCCAGCTAGCCTATCACGCCTTCGTCCCTGTTTTGTGTCATCTGCAGGCTTGTTAAGAGCGTGGTCCATTCTAGCATCCTGGTCACTAGGAAAGAGGCAAAACAGTATTGATCCTACTGGTCCTATCGACCACTGGGATACACCATTGATGATGGCCCTCCAGCTGAAGATTTTGTGCCTCTGGTCACAACCATCTGAGCCCAGCTGTTTAATTTCTTTCTTCTCTTCCTGCTTTTTGTTCCTGGAGAGAGGAGTGCGGTTTGTTTTCTCACAGTCCTTTAGAACCTCTCTGTTCACCGTGAGTTTTGAAAGGTGATCAAGAATTGCCTCAAAATACACTTGTGGGTGCATCCTGCGACACATGATGATTTGTGTCTGTACATTTTGTTTAAATATTTCCTACTCTAATTAAATTGCAATTGAGGCTAAGTCCTAACTTTTGCCCTTTCTTCCTCTCAGGACCTTGGATTTCACCATCTCCTGAATTGCTCGTTCCATTTCCCTTCCCAAGATACTGGGGTGATTAGGTCGCTCACGAAGACAGAGATCTGTCAAAATGAAGCTTCTTCCAGATGTTTGAAGAAGACGTCATCTAATTCTTCCTGACCAGGTTTCCTGTAGCAGTAGTGTCGTCCCACTTCAAAGCTGCCCATGCTCATCTTCTGTCTAACCGCACCCCATCACATCTGGATGGCTTAAGATGCCTCCTTGGGTGGAGCATCGTGCGTCTCCTCTGCTCTCTCATTAAGTCAGGATGCACGGCTACATCACCTGTTTTGGCTAGGAGCCATTGTTCAGAATCTGGGACTTAAATCTACAACTTATGGCTTTGAAAAATTGTGGAACTAATAAGTCCAAATAAGTGGCTAAAGGTGGCCTGTATATAACTTCTGGCTGCTGAGCACTGGCTTTTTTTTTTTTTTTTTCACTTGCTTTCATAGGCTTTTGTGATGGTGTTAGTGCATTTCACAAGTGTGTCTCCTTAGTTTTATGGTCCAAGAACTACATTTAAAACAAATCTTTTGTATTAAGTAATTAACTACAAGCACCTTCTTTATTATTATTATTTACTAGACATTTGCATTTACACTTCATTTGAGTCTGCTTCTCCTTGAAAAGTAGAAGAGCAAACTTCAGAGTGTGGTGGTGACACACAGCAGTCTGGACATGTCTTTAACATTAAGAAATCTTTCCAGTACAGATGCTACTGCATATCTAATCCTATTTATGGGAATTGTGTATTATTTCAGAGTTCTGTCCAAGTTCAAAAATATTTAGAAGGAGATAACTAAGTTACACACTGCAACAGGGAGAAAAGTCAAGAGGAAAGTGTAGCAGTTCTCAGAAACATTAGCAACACCCTGAACAACTAGTTTTTAATCCATTGGTAGATTATAAGGCAGAGCTTAAGTAACTATGGGAAATTTTATAAAAGCAAAATATGCTACTTTGATTATCTAAAATGTAGTAAATGGGTTAATTTGTATTTTGAAAGCCTCATGCAGTACCCTCGGTAGCAGCTAACATTTGAATACCAGTCATCTTTGCATATCAGCTTTTGAAACCTCAAGAGCTTTTGCCATTTGTTCTGATAAGGTCTGTCTTCAGGAGATAAGTCTCTCAGGTAATTTGAAGCACAGGCACAAAATGAAGTCCGTTTGATGGTCTGAGACTAGAAAATGTCTCTTACCCAATTAATGAATGTCTTTTTTAAAAAAAATTCCTGTTCATGTTTCGTTTTTATGCCATTTCCTCGGATATCTGAACAGTAGCACAATTATTTCAGGGTTTTTTTCAGCGTTTCTGAAGAGGTGCTCCTTATGTAAGTGGCTACACTTTTTACCATGAGCCAAATAGCAGCCCAAATCCCTTTCCACATCTCTGTGCACAGTGGCACACTCCCACCAGATAATTTCATATAATGTCTGCTGTAGGGTTTAAAGTTAAACTGACCTCTTTTACTCCAATATATTATATCCACCATACTGAGGATTATTTAACATCAGGAGCAAGCAGAGGACAGACAAAGAAGGAAGAACTAAGCTCTCACTCTCTGTAGTGTTGCCTGCTCCATTTCCTTTTCAATATTACAATTGAAGTTACATGATCTGAAGATTTGCTTTAAATTTCATACTTTTTTTCCCCTATTGAATCTGTGGCTGCTGGTGCTGAAGTGCAAAACTGATCTCAAGCTATAAAGTCACTGCATTATTTAAGCTTTCATCTCTATTATGTAGTTACTTTATTAATACCTTTTTTAAGATCATGACCTTAATTCAATGTTTAAAGGAATAAAGGCAAATGTCTCAGTCAGTGACACGTTTCTCATTTTAAGGAAAGATAAACCTCCTGCTCAGCCCAGAATTATGGAAACTGGAAATGTGGGAAGCATTTCTCAGCAGGCATATTCTGCAAAATGTGCTCCGAGGCAGCAAGTGCCACTTCTGAACCCACATCCCTTGTCAGCCATCTTGCACATAAGTAGCATTCCTGTGAGCATGGCAGATATCTTGCAGAGAAATAATATCACTTGTGCGTAGGAACCAGCAGGAGACATTGATAAACAGTACCCACTCTTTATTAACGCTGCTTTAACGAGCAGGAAAAAGATACTGTTTTATTTTTGAGTACTGTGAAGGCAGTAGGAAATTATATTGCTCTTGCAGGTAGATAAGGATATTAAAGATTTTACTTTTATTACACACATATCATAGTGCTGTGAGGTAATCAGAGATATGAAATTAAAGTACTGCACTAGCTAAAGAAGTGCTGATACTTTTCCTTAAGTCAGTAATAGTTTTATGTTGAAATGCCTGTGAAAATTATTCACAAATAACTCAGACTGGATTTACGTCTTGATTTTCCTACTCCCAGCTCCTCCATTCCCTTCACTTTTTTCATCCATTGTACTTTCATCTTACTGGTGATCTAAATGTACCCAGTGAGACGAGATACTGCAGCTGCTAAGATAGAAGTGTTCCACTTTAATCTACTGTTTTAAAATCAAAATAAATAGGAAGCAAAGAATGCTGTTAGTTAGTTTGTTAATGCAAAAATTTGGCAAATTTCACTACATAATGTGGTTCTTTATTACCACTGTACTTGTTTATTTCCAGCTCCTTATAAACCAGAATTGCATTGCCAAACCTAGTATCAGAAAATAATATGGTGCTTGGGGTGCACTTTTAAAAGCCCAGCATTCTGCGGAATTCCTTGCATAACTAAAAGAATGGGGAGAGCTTAGGAATAAAAATAGAAGGGAAAAAGCCAGTGTTGTCAGATAGAATTTGCCAGACTTTTGATCAGAAAAATATTTACTATGAAGTTTTTTTAATCAGTATCTAAGATCAGCAGTGCTGTTTTTCACTGTAGAAACTGTAGGAATTTTTAATCACATCAGTGCTTTACCTCAATATTTTTCCTGGGTTATTCATTCCATTTAAAAGACGATGTTTGGGTGGTTTTTTTTGTTTTGTTTTCATAAGGTCACTCTTTGCTTTGCTCTTGTAAATGCAGTATGTTAGCTTGTCCTGTGTTGCTTCATGTTTGAGTAGTTATTACCACAATGTAGTTTCATCCTGACAGCTGTGACACACCTGTGGTCTTGCTGCACAAGTCAAGCACTGGTCACCGCTGCAATACTCAGACCTTCTTGCATCTTTTCTTCTTAATTATGTTTTCCTCATGTACCGCACCACCACCTTGTTATTAACAAGGAGTTGTTATATTAGCTAAACTTCTTTGATTTTGCCCAAGATTTGTTATATGGTATAATCTGGAAAACCTGAGACTTGAGGTCTCGATGAAGTAATAGCAGCAGATCATTGTGAAAATCTCAACAGTGTATGTTTCACACAACACTGTGTATATTCAGATTGGTTGTTTTAACTCAGGACTCTATATTTGTCTAAAACTCTCTGAATAAAGTCGTGCATCTCTAATAAACCCCTTGTGAAGCCTCTCATCATGCTGCTGCCCCCACATGTGAAAGGCTGTCCTTGTGACGTGAGAAGAACTCACCTGCTCACTCACAGGAAGGAGGAAGACACCCATTCAGAGACAGGTATAAACTATCTGGAGAGTTGTCCCACAGGAAATTGAAAGGGTTTTAGAAAGGATCCATGTTGTTGGTGAAAGAAGCTGTCTGGCCACTCAGCCCCCAAGACTTTGGAAGAAAGAGACCTTTCATCCCAAAAGAAGTTGAAAGGGAAGGCAGGGAGGCTATTGCAAAACACTGGCCAGAAAAGTAAGAGAAACTGCTTTTGCAGATTCATGCTTACCAAAAGAAGACATGCTGCAGAAGACTTGTAATGACAAAGGGAAAAGATCGAATCACTGGGGAGTGAGATGCGGATTAAATGAGAGCGTGAAAAAAATTACTGGAAACTTTAGTGGCACAGGGGTTAATTGAAAGGAAGAAAAAATTCAGAGTGCTTTGTAAACATGCTGTCTATAGCATAGATATGAAAGACTGAATACAGAAGAAGAGTGTTTCTAAAAGGCTAGCAGACAAGTGAAAATAACTGAGTTTCCCCTTCTCTGCCCTGCCTGAAGAATTTTTTTTTATTCCTCTTCAAGTTACATTTTCCTTAACTAAATGAAATAAAAGAGTATTTTTTCTGATCCACCAAGAAACTAATTTGACTCAAGCTCATACATTTTTATTTGGGAGATTATTTGCTTTCTAAAACACAGGAAGTGTATTTTAGAACATTCCAAAACAAAGTGCTTCTTTTTTTTTTAGTGAAAAATCAGAACATTTCTGTTTGGAAATATAAAAACAAATAACTTCTTTTTTTCCTTTCCTCTCCTACCCTGCTCCTTCTCTTTCTTAACTGTTTTACTTTATTCTTTGTTCTTTTTCTTTCTTTTTTTTTTTTCTCCCCTTTTCCTCTTTTCCTCTGTCTTGGTTGGGCCACCACATCTGGGCACCAAATATGTTTGTCATGGTCTGGACAAACTCAGGAGGAAGACTTGAAGAGCCTCCTCTGCAAAAAAAAGCATCCTAAATCTCACTTCCCCCACCCCACCCCCCGTAAGAATTTCTCGGAGGAAAGTGAAAAAAAACCTGTTTATTTAACAAAACCCAGCTGCTGGGGGGGGGGGGGGGGGGGGGGGGGGGGGTGTCGGTGCATGCAGGCACCAGGGAAAGGGAAAAGGAAAATAAAAAATTAATAATGTTAGATAATAAACCTCTTGTGATGAAGACAACCTGGATGTATTCAGAGCCCTTTGTTTCCTGGGTGTTGTTTTACTCTCTCAGAAGCTGGGGTGTGGACCAGGCCTCCCTGTGGCCACGCCGAGGCCCCCCCGGTGATGGTATTCCAAACCGAAGCTCAGCTGAACAGTTCCAGAGGAAGAGACAAAACCACAGTCCCAGAAAAAAAAAACAATCTGTCTGTCTGCTGAGGAAAGAAACCGAAAAAAACAGGGCCAAAAAAACCTAACTGTCTCTCTGCTCTCCACTCTCCAGCTGCAGTGGGCAAAAAACTGGCTGAAGAAAAAAAAGTAAAAGGTGTTCCCTTTTCACCCAACTGCAGAAAAGCGGCCGGCAAGAGTTCTCTCCTGAGAAGAAAGTTTTCTCCTGAGAAAGGCAGTGATAAGTCAAGAATACAAACATCCCTGAAGAAAATCAAAACACAGCTCCTGGCTTCTTGAGCCAGCTTCAAGACACAGAAGTAATATTTTTCATTAAGCAGGTGATTTGGATATATAGCATCATAAAGTCACCCCAAGACATCTCTTTCCTACAACTATTTGCTTTATTTTCAAGAATATGTCTGGTCAGGCTGAAAACTCATTCTTTGAATTATAAAGGAGATGCCAAAAAATACATCTGGCTGTTATAGCAGCACTTATTTTAGAGACTATTATAAACATATATGAAGGTATAGCACAAGTATTTCAGGTAGCAGGTTCAAAGAACATACTTAGTACCCTGCAAGAACTCTTAAAAGGAATTGGATCCAAATTAAAAGCAAGGGAAAAAATGTGTTAATTGACCTAGAAAATACATGAGGGGAATGCACTTGTGCATACAATATTCAAACCTTGGACTGTGATCAATGACTTTATTCCTATGCTGAATGATGGAACACATCAGTTAAGACCGGGTTAGATGGAGCTCTGAGCTACCTGGTCTAGTGAAAAGAGTTCAGGCCCATGGCAGGAGGGTTGGAACTAGATTATCTTTAAGGTTCCTTCCAGGTCAAACCATTCTATGATTCTGTGATCTATGATCTATGAAGTCTACTGCATGGCAAAGAATGCACACTTAAAATGGGTCCTATGCTGATCAGAAGTAAGCTCCAGTTGTGAATCTCTTCAGTGTTGTCCCGCTATATATTAGTACATAATAGTAGTAGTAAAAAGAAATGGAATTTAAAGAAGAAAAATTTACTCAGTCAGTAGTCTCAACAGTTACAATATTGGCCATGTGAAAGCATTCAAATTAATAATTTCTCACTGCTTCAGGTAAACTTATACTTCCAGACAGCACCTCTGTCATCCATCCTAAAGTTACCTCACACAGGGACTTTCTGCTGGTGAGGTGCAAAATCACTTGATGAGGCCAAGTTTTGGAGGAGGGATGTTGGTAGAACTAAGCTGTCCTAGCTTCACAATTTTGAGAGGAATTTTTCCTCTAAGGAGGTTTAAGGAGGTCAGTGACAGAGGGTGATTTATCACAGGAAACGCTAAGGGTGGAGAGAAAGAATGGGGATACGGAAGGAGGCAGAATGTGCTTGAAAGAAAAGAAAGACAAAATTCTCTTTATGGTCATTAGGAAGTGTCAAAGCAAAGCTGACACAGTTTGCTCTATATCTTAAACCTAATAATTGTCGCACCCCTCAGGGTTTTCTGGACCTGCTATATAAAGCTCCAGTTCTCCACAAACTTTGAAAAACATCTCAGACAGATAACTAAACATTGATCCTCTGCAGAAAATGCCATGCTGTACTCTCCTTTTCCCAAGCCATACATTACAAATATCAGTTTATTTGCACTTTTGTTTAGGTTTGATTTCTTCAGGCATTTGTGTAAGTACTTTTGTGTGCTAATGTGAATCCATTCATGTGAATGATAGTTTTGGAAACTATCTAAGGGAGCTTGCTATGGAAACCTTATTGGAAGAATTACACTTATCCAGAGAAAGAAGTGATTTGAGCCCACTATTGAATGCAACAGAGATTTTGAAAGGGTTTTTTTGTCTTTTTAAACACCTACAGAAAAGATAATAAAGCAGTTTTAAAAAACCAATAAATCTGCAAAAATACCATAAGCTTCTGTGAGCAGGGTAAATACAAGGTCTAAAATAAATTACTTTTATTTTAAATATTCTTTTTTCAGTTACAGTTATTAGATTAAAATGATTCAGAGAGTGAGGTGACAAGTGCTAACCCAAATGCATTGACAAAGTTCCCAAATCAATAGCAGAGACAGAAAATGTTTTTATTGGTTGGTTGAGGTCTCATTGTGGGGAATGAAAATACCTGTATTAGACACTGTTGTCTTTCTAAAATATAATGGAAATGCACTCCCTTGGTTGGAAAATTAAGTAAGAGATCTGAGACTAGTGTTAGTTCTCTGGAGATCTTCCATGCCTATCTTCAAGTTGATAATTAGCTCCCTCATTGTGTTTTACTTTTTGTCCAGACCCTGGAAGAAACCATGTTTTTCATCAACTTTATCACTGTTTTTATAGCTTTTCTACTATATCTTTTCTGTCTTTCGTACTCATTGTCTAAGAATCGGAAACTTTATGGATCTGTACAGTGGCACAAGGATGACTTCTACTTCATACCCACTTGATTTCTATTTCCATTTCCTTTTCCAGTCTCCATTTCCCCCCTCTTTCCTGTTCCTTCTGGAACTCTGAAAGGGCCTCTTATAAGAGTACTGACTGACTGTTTTTTGACCTAAACCTAGGCAGAATACATGTGCCAGATTTCCTTGTCCACATTGTAGGTAACTTCTTCAGAAAACTCTGTTTTTAATATCATTAAATCATAAATATATATATATATATGCACACATGTCATCAGCATCATTACAACATTCTTACCCATCTCCTCACCAATTACTCTTTAAAATGCATTCTATCTCTTTTCTCCAATGGATAATGGTATCCTGACCTGCAGCTGCCATCTTCTCCATCAAACAAATTTTAAAAAAGTATAAAAACCCCACAAAACTTTGTGGTACTAGATACCTCCCAGTTCTTTAGCACTAAGGCACTTTTCAGAAATTTCCCATTTTCAGATCATTCCCTCTAGGAGTCCAGGATTTATGCCTAGACCTACAGTCCAGCTGAAATGAATAAGAGATCAACAAAATAGACATCCTAAGTTCTCAAGGATGAATGAAGTCATCCCTCTTAAATTAGGGGTTTCCTCCAGAAAACTTTTCCTAGACCTATGACTTTCAGTAAGGATAGTGTTTTAAAGATATTTGCAAATGTTTAAAGATTTTTTCTTTCATTGCAGATTTTACCAACTTGTTGAAATAAATCACCTCTGTCCTAATGCAGCACAAAATGGTTTCTGCCAGGAAATATGAATCAACCAGTTCTTGGCCACTAGTAAATTCTAATTAACATTGAACATTTTAAGCTACATGGAACACATGCTTCATGGTCGTGGCAAATTTATTATTTAGCTTCAGAGTCCTGAAAAGTCATCTCTGTACCTGGGAAAACTGATTGTTAACACTGAAACAGTTTGATACAGTTAGATCATCTTTGAACTTAAGCTGGTTTTCTTCAAAAGGGGAATAAACTAAACTTCAATTCTAGTGTGGATGTCCAGCATACAGAATTTGATTCATAGAAAGCCATTCTCAAACATCTTTTAAATTGCTAGCTAAATTGCCTCTCTTCTGAGTAAATGATTTCTGTGACTTTCAAATGTCTTTGTTAAAGCTTGCAGTCAGGATGGTCTTGCTCCACTAAGAGTTACGTTTTGGCAGACTTTAATCATAGCAGCTGCTCACAGCTGATGACCACTTCCAGGAAGGAGGCATCACAGGAGTTGGTTACTCCGCTGCAGTGACCAGCATGCTTTGTGCTGTACAGGATCTTTTCCAGTCCAACAGAAATGCCTGCCAGGAAATTGTTTATTGCTGCAATGTTTCACTGAGAATGGTGCCTTGGTCTTAGAGATTAAACCTGAAGTTCTTTTTGGAGTATGACATTCTTTATTACACTTCAGTGATAGGAAAATTTGAAGATATCATAGAATCATTTATGTTCAAAAAGACCCTTATGAACATAGAGTCCAATGATAAGATACCACTGTCAACTCCACATCTACAATTGTTAGTGACTGCACATTTGGAATGGACTATTCGTATTACTTGTACATGTATTCATAGTCAAACTCTTGTAGAGTATGTGAGGTGGTGAAAAATCTGATTGATATGGTGCTTTGGATACTATCCAGCAATATAATACATAGGAAAATTTAAAAGAACTATATATGCGACAAACACATTTGATTTTTTTTAAATTAGCTATAAGACAAATGTGAAAATATACATTGTGAATTATTGCCTGGCAGTTTGGCACATACAATAAAATAATGGAGTTTAGGATTCCACAACAACTGAAGTGTCTACCACTGAAAGCACTATACTTCAAATCTCTAGTTCACATGTAAATGAGAGCTGAAAGAAGGCAGGTTAGTGCAGTTCCCATGGACTGGAAAAGGGAATACATAACCCTCATTTTTAAAAAGGGTAAAATGGTAGGCCTGGGGAACTACAGACTGGTCAGTCTCACCTCTGTCCCTGGCAAAATCATGGAGCAGAACCTTCTGGAAACTATGCTAAAGCACATGAAAAACAGAGGTCACAGATGACAGCCAACAGTGCTTCTCTAGGGGCAAACCTTACCTGACAAATTTGGTGGCCTTTTCTGGCAGAGTTACAGCATTGATGGATGAGGGAAGAGCAACTGACATAATCTACCTGGAGTTGTGCAAAGCATTTGATACTGTCCCACACAATGTTCTTGTCTGTAAGCTGGAGAGACATGGATTCAATGGATGGACCACTCAGTGGATAAGGAATTGGCTGGATGGTCACACTCACAGCGTTGCAGTTGTAAAGAGTTGTTCAAAGTCCAAGTGGAGACCAGTGTGAGGGGTGTCCCACAGAGATCAGTATTGCCTCCAGAGCTGTTCAATAGCTTCGTCAATGACATGGACAGTGGGATTGAGGGCACCCTCTGCAATTTGCTGACAGCACCAAGCTGTGTGGTGCAGTTGACAGACTGGAGGGAAGGAATGCCATTCAGAGGGACCTTGGCAAGTTTAAGAGATGGGCCTGTGCAAAACTCAGAAGTTCAACAAGTGCAAGGTCCTGCACCTGGGTTAGAGCAACCCCAGACACAAACACAGTCTGGGCACAGAAAGGATTGAGAGCAGCCTGAGGAGAAGGATTTGGGAGTGTTGCTGGATGAGAGACTACATGAGCCAGCAATGTGCCCTCATAGACCAGGAAACCAACTGTGTCCTGGGCTGCATCCAAAGCAGTATGGCCAGCAGGGTGAGGAAGGGGTTCTGACCCTGCCTTCTCTCATGAGACCCCATCTGGAGTGCTGCATCCAGCTCTAGGGTCATCAGCACGAGAAGGATGTGCAGCTGTTGGAGTGATTTCAGTGGAGGGCCATGAAGATGACCAGAAGATTGGAGCACCTCTCCTATGAAGTCAGGCTGAGAGTGTTGGGGTTTTTCAGTCTGTAGAGCAGAAGGCCATGTGGAATTCACATTATGGCTATAAGAATGCCAGAGAGGGACTTTTTATAAGGTTTTGTAGTGATAGGACCAGGCTAATGGCTTGAAGTAGAAAGAGTGTAGGTTTAGATGAGATGTTAGGAAGAAATTCCTTACTCTGAAGGTGGTGAGGCACTATCTAGAGAGGTTGTGGATACCCTATTCATGGAAGTGTTCAAGGCCAGGCTGGATGGGACTTAGAGCAACCTGGTCTAGTGGAAGGTGTCCCTGCCCATGGCAGGGGTTTGGAACTAGATGGTCTTTAAGGTCCTTTCCAACTCAGACTTTTCTATGATTCTGTGAGTCACTGCTTCTGACTTCTTTCTGTTTTCTGTGGCTTTCTGTCAGTCAGTTAACTGTAGAATAATAAATGAACCATATTCAGAATGAAGTCTATGCTACAGTCACACCCTAACATTTTCCAGTGAGATATTGAAGTTGCAGAACATGGTCTCAGCCCTTTGTCCGTCAGGGAGCTCTGCAGAAGTGATTTGTCCCAAGCAAAGGGTGAGTTGGAAGGGAGTGCTCATGACTGAGGGTGGTGATCATGCAGCACTTCTCCCCAGAAATTTACACAGGAGGATTCTCAGAAATCTTCTCAGAAATTAGTGTACTCTTCTTTTGATACAGATCTCTAGGAGAGGCAAAATGTAGTCAACCCATCATCTGCAGCTTGGGTTATATCCCATCCCAGCAGAAGTTTTCCATTATTTCTGTTTGTGCCTGTTCCCATATTTATGTCTCCATCTGTATGTTTTCTGAAATATCTGGCAAGACCTGTTTGAATAGTCTTGTCTTTAAACCCACTTAAACTTTAAAGAGCAAGTCCTGACAGAGACAGCATAACTGAACATTTAATTCAGTTTCAACATTTTTTTATCGTCGGTTGAAATTTGACTCAGATGCATTTACTGTAACCAAACTTGCTACCCACCAGGTTGTCTCTTAGCAGGCTTATGCATTTTTAAAGTCTTTATATGATTCTGCAGCATAAACAATATGCCTATGAATCTCTCTGGTAATTGACACAGATTCTTATTACTTTCCCTACTCCCTATACAGATATGGAAAAAACAAAAGTGTTTCTTGTGGAATAGCAGCCATAAAGTGTTTGACATATCCTGAAATCACTGATTGAAAAAATCTAATATACATGAATAGCATTGAAATGAGGAAAGAAATTAATATTTTAGATTCAGGCTGAATAATTTTTATACTCTTTTCATGTCTTTGAGGTAAGGATCAAGAATCTTTGTATGTTCAAGTTATGCACACAACTTGAAAAATAAACAAATATTGAAAACCACTCTTTTTGCCTTTTTGAAAACTACTCTTTTTTTCTAGAATGATTTTGAGTTTCCAAACCTCCTCATGAATTTGCTTATTTCAGAAACATATAATACTTTTCTATAATCCTGTGTGGGTTTTTTTTTTCTCTGTGGATCTGCTAAAGATATTTGAGATTAATAAGTAGAGCTGAGAGTTCATTAGAGAGGAGAAACAATGAAACCAGTTCTACAAAACTGTATAAAATGCATAAAGTAAGCAGTAGGAAAAAAACCAGTTATTGTGAGGCTTTCAATTACCACAATCTTAAATTTATAAATGGAAACATAAACAGGTTAAAAATTAATAATAAATGACATGGCATTTTAAATCACTGTTTTTATTTCCAATGCTGGTCTTCAAAAATAATGCACTTTTACTAGACAACAAAGTTTACATTTACGTAGTAAATGTGATAAATTTGCTGACTCTGCTTCTCAGAAATTTCTGGATAGGAAGACTTCTTTATAATCGCTGGCTGAAGAGTCTTTTGTACTTTACTTACTGTCCAAAGTTTCAGGCAAAATTTTATACTCCTTAAAGTGTTTGAGTGAGTGATTTGTGCCCATGATAAAATGATGATGATGTGTGACAGCACTCACAAGATTGATGAAAATCCTAAAAATATTAGTTTATATGGGGGCATACTTTTTATTATTAGTTACAATAGCTGTGCTTAACTTCATTTTATTGATATACTGCTGCTGCCAAGTACTATTAATACTTCCTAGCACAATATTACCTCAACCAGTTGGCATCTAAAACAGTAATTTTAGTGATACCAGATTGTCATCAGAATAGTCCATAAATTTCAGGAATGTTTGTCTTCCAGCTTGCCTTTAGGAGGAAACAGTTAATTCCCAAACAAGAACAATTTTTTTACCTTTTTGTCCCTAGAGATATCTTTCTCTCGATAAAATAGTTATCATCTAGCAAACAGAAGTTGAAATAGAACTTTATAAATTCAGAGCAAACAGAAGTTGAGAGAGAAAACAGGGCTGGCATTTCAGGAAACTATTAAATATGTTGTATCTGTAATAAAATGTAAAATATCAAGTAAGCAAGCTGATCTGTTTAGATAAAAACGTGGAACAAGTAGTATTAAAAGGAAATTAAAGCTACTTAACTAAAATAAACTATATTAAGATTTGAAAGAATTGTATTTATCTAAATGCAAATTGTGTCCCCAAATCCATAAACTGACTTGGTACCTACATCTGGATCTTACATTTAAAAGGTCTAACATTGAATAAGAAAGGATTTAAAATCTTCAGATCATGAAGAACTTTTGATTTCGTCTGTAATATTTTTATCCTAAAATTGCTATAACTTAACTTCTTGCAGTTTTATTGCATGTTCAGTCCAAGGAAGCTTAAAAAAAAGTATCTATCCAAAACTAGGTCTTGCTGAAGAACCACCAAGGACAGATATTGCTGTGGTTATACACATCATATTGAAGTAGAAAACTTTTTATGCCATGCAAGGTGTCTGACTACCCTTTCAAATAAGTCTTGAGAAGAAAAGACAAATAAATATAATAATATGGTTTTATTTATAGTAAAAAGGTAAAACTAATATGTGATTATACTTAGGAAGCAACATAATTCATGCAATTAGAGGATGTCTATCAAAGAAAAAGAGATGGTTTTTTCCCTTGGTCCATGAGGCAGTCTTATATGCAACAATTTAACTATTGCCTATTGCGTGCCTTTGGGACAATAAGGCAAATATTGGTGATCATAGAGATGGCAGGTTGTTAAGGCGTGATTAGCTAAAAGCAGTTTTAGATTCTGAAGCATAATATGTCAAGATATGGGAAGAAATATATACACCCTTCAATTATTCTTAGCAAGAAGAGTTGTCTTTCATTTTTTTCGTACCAAGGCTTATGCTTCTTTTCAAATTTTGTTGGTTCTTGGTGTATTTTACACAGCACGACTGATTCCACCTGAAAAAGCAGGAACATTGAAATTCCTGCCTTCATGGTTTACCATGGTTTTGCAACAGGCTGGAAAATTAAAGGAGAGAAAGAGAGGAAGGTAGGAAGGAAGGAAGGAAGGAAGGAAGGAAGGAAGGAAGGAAGGAAACTGAAGAGAATTTACTGTATAAACCAATCCCTAAATCAATCAGTTTCTCAGTAGGCATTCTACCTACATCATCAAAACTCAGTACGTTTATATCCCTATAGAGAAATCTGGTTCAGTGATTTTCCTTTGTGCCATTGCATTGTTTTCTTCCTCTGAAGAAGGAATAGCTGTTCTGTAGATCCTCCAGCACTGTGCCTGAAAAAAACCATTTTCTTCCTCTGCTGCAATTTCATCTCAATAATGTTATTTGCACCCTTGGTGAATATACAGTTTATCTTCTTGTACAGATGATTTTGAGAGCTCCAAATACGTACATTAAACTCCTGCAATGTTTGAATAAAGTTTTACAAGGGCAGATTGACTTTCAGGATAGTACAAGCCAATGAGTTTCAATTTTCATTTATTTGGTCCCTACCATTCCATGTCTCTTTATTATACTTGGGTCAGCAATTTCATCCCCTGCTTTAGAACTGAATTTGCCTGTAATCAGAGAATGCTGAATAAAGTTTTCTCTAGTGTAACTCCACAGTGGAGTACTTACATGAGGAATGAATTTGGCTCAGAATATTTGGCACAACATCAATGTGTTACCGCAGCTTCTCTAGGCCTCTTTATTTTCATTATCCTTGGCTACTCGACTTGGTACTTAAACCTGAGTAGTGGTCAGATTTATCTGGGATCTTTAGAGAGGGATTAAAGTAAACTTGACACAGCCTGAATTATTTCCTAAAACATAGTGCTTCTTACTCAGATCTGTCTAACACCTTCACACATGGCCAAAACTGAGAATCCGGAATGGGAGTAGGAGCCAAGGGTGTAAACATGTATTACAATTAAAGGAAATGAGGAGAGTTGCCTATGTTAAACCTGCACCACAAAATGAAAGGCGTAATGTGAGCTTCTTTTGCAACATGCTATGAATTGTACAACATTAGTTTCTGTCCAAAAGTGGCCAAAAATGGTTGCAATTTTGATTCTTGCATGGTGGAATTCCACTTCACTATAGACTTGACTATTCTATACAGCAACATAATAATTATTTTATTCTCTTTGTCCCTCTGTTGACATCACTAGAAACTCCAAAAAGATTTGGTGCTGTTCAGTTACTTTTCTGTGCCTTATTCAAAATATATCATTGACGTATTTTTCCACTGACAAGGAAATTCCCACAGTGGTCTGTTATATCTGTGACACTTGTCCTTAACCTTGCAGTGAAGCAACATATGCAGAAGAGTTAGAAAAGACAACAAATTGCTACTTTTTGTGCTATATTTACTTCATACGGAGATACTAACTTAGGGCTTTTCTTGGTCACCTGTAAAGGCCTTTTAGGATTTTTTTTCATTGTAGTATAAGGAGATATTTTTTCTTTGATAGGAGAAAAATACAGGCACTTTTTGTTTCCTTACATTACATCCTCTAAAGTTTGGGAATAGATCATATCAGGTGCCAAATTAGCTAAATGACATTAAAAATCTCAGACTTATCTGATCTATTCACAAGCTCATGTTCAGGGAAAAAAAGAAAAACAGATTTTTAGGCCAGAAAGGAACCCGTCTCCGGGTTAGAGTAGTTGCCACCTGTATGATTTGAAAATTTCAGTTAGCATGTTCCTTCTATTACAGGAAACTCAAATTTTGGCAGTCACTCCAGTATCTTATATCTATCTCTCTCACTTGAGTAGCACATCATATCTTCAGCTCCTGTTTCGTGGGTTTGGTTTTTTTCCCAAGTATATGATTTTATTATAGGATATCAGTGATATTACTACAGTGCGTGGATATGTTGTAGCAGGCTCCAAGACAGAGGGCCCTGCTAAGTCATTATGTTCTTGAGTGATTTTCTTTTCATTCCAGGAGTACTTGTTATTTGCTCTTTCTCTATATGTTTCATAACGGATCCATAGTGCCTGCTGCCTCTGAAACAGTACCATATTGGAGTTATGGCCTGAGAATATTTAGTTGAATAATTTCCAGTCAGAATGTGCAAATTCTCACTAGGTATTAGGCTGAAGAATATTTAACCATGACACCTTGCAAAGCCAATCAAATACAGAATCACAGTCTGACTTATTTGGTGAAAGTGTCCAAATTCATCAAGTAATTCCTATAAATAGCTTGCATCTGGTTAAGTATCATCAAAACCAATTTTCTGAGTATACTGTAAAACAAACACAAAACAGGAGTGAGACAAATCATGTTGAACATGCTGTGACATTCCTGGAGAGATGGGTTTGAGGTTTGTACGGAATGCTTTGGCAGGCCATCACAAGCCATTTGTAGGCATCAAGTGCCTCTTCAGACTCTGGAATAAGCTGGAGAGTGCAGAGGAGATGATGTTGGTGTAATGCTTCCAGAACAAGCCAACAAGGAAACCAATGAGAAGAGCAGAGACTAGCTAGGACCGTTTCTGTCTGACATAGATATTTGACAGAAGATCTGAGGTGGTATCCAGAAGTCATATTTCCTGTTGCTGGCCAACTGTATATGGCCATGGTTCCTCCTGGGGACCATTGTACCAGAGGGTTATGTCCAAGGTGGAAAGTTTTCCAGAAGGTGACAATATCAGTCTGTGGAGAAAAAGCAAAAATTTTCACCATGGAAATATTGGTGTGTGACAGTGTGCATTTTGTCCCATACTCACACACAGAAAGAGCAGTGACCTGCTGGGCAATAATACCTTGATAAAAAATTGAGTCATGTCATAGAAGAGAAAACATAAGAATGTATCAGTTTTGGCAGACACAAAACATATTCCTGCAGAAGAGGTATCAATAAGAATTAGATAAGCTTTGTAGTTTACCTTTTGTATGTAGTAGAGCTCAGAAACTTCATTGTGTTTTTTTGAATTATTTATGTGCTTTATATTCATGCAAAGGAGCTTTATTGTATTTTAATATACATTTTGTTTAGTTAATGGACACTGAAATCTTTCTTTCATGGTTATTTTCCTTTCATAGCTGTTTGTGGGAGTGGGCAAATTCTCCCTTGCTTTTGAAGAAAACCACTTGCACAAAAGAAATACTTTATTATTTGGGTTTGAATATGTATGAATATATGTCGACGGTAGTGCTTATGCCCCTCTTTGTGGAAATTATATGCACAAACACCCTGCAAGTAGCTAACAGTGGTCACTTTGAGACTTAAATAAAATTTTGGGAAAAGGATTTAGTTTTGTAACTCAAAGACCTCTAAAATAGCAAACAATTATCCATTTTGTCTGCAACAGTAAAGATGGATAATATAGCAATGTGATTTAAAAATTGATTTTAGCTCCACTCAGCTGAGCATAAAGGAAAATATATGACCAGCTGAGGAGACATAGTGAGCCTGCAGCATATAGTACATCACTGCCAAAAGTTAGAAAAGCCTTTAAAAGACCTTGCTACTAAGAATCAAGTTTTTCATCCGATGCAAATTTCTTGCTAAACGTGCATTTGACCTTGAAAAACTTACATTGTAGTCAATGATCACCTCATACCAGGAGTTCACCCAAAATATTCTGAAACTTTCACTCTATGAATGTTTTAAGAAATTCCTGTGAAAGGAAGTAACTGTTCCTGATTCAGCTGGAGAAACTGGAGACTTTTCTATGGCAGAATATAGGTTTCCATAGGGTTATTTTAGACTACCACAGTTTCAGAGTACTGGCTCTATTAGAACGAGCCCGCTATTTATTTGCATCTTTAAGCAAAAGATAAAGGACTGGATATGTGAAAGACCTTAGCCATTTGAAATACCCAGCAAAGTTACTAAAATGTGGTACAAATTTTCTGAACTCACTTCTCAGTGATAGAGCTCAGGATTCCAAAATGCTGCTGAACCACTGCCCCAAAATTTGGCCCAAAGGAACTAATATGTTCTTGCAGCTGGAAATTTAAAAGTGCAGATATGTTCCTATGCATTTAAAAATGGGAAAGAATTTAGGCAAAACCTCAGCAGAAGAAATTACAGCTAAGGTGCTTTACATATCCCTTGCCACTAGATTTGAAAGCATACACAGTCAGTTTCTGCATGTTGGCTGATGCATATTTGTTAAAATATGATGCCTTGTCAGTGTGTCTCCCATGCTGCCATTCAGTTTCCCTGTAGCTGTCAGGGGCTGGTGGGTACTTCTAAAAGGCTAATAGCAAAGCACCTCATTGCTGAGGGCATTGCCAGCTGGCATCACTTTCAACAGCAACAACAAAAAAGTGGGTTGGGTTCATTCCTGGCAGGCACACAGAAGATATTCAACAGATCGTTACCTCACTGCAGGCAGCAAAATTTCATCTTCATTCAATGCAGCCATAATTGATTTCTGTCACATGAAGGACATGAAGATATTTTTACATCTCTTACACTGCCTAATGTTGCTCTGACTATAAACTTTAATAATACAATAGAAAGAAGTGAAAATAATTCATGAAAGAAATAGAAAAAAAATAGAAATTTATTATCATATACTCTCCTGCTCATGTTCAGTGGGGATCCCACAGTTTGTCAGTAATTATATGAAAGAGAAAAGTCTTGAATGCTGTTTTCTGTAAGCAAAGGATAAATCCTTTACTCTTCAGAATTTTGATGGAATTTGTTCAAAATAGTGTGATCCTTACTATTTTTATTCCATGCTTTATGTTCCTTGTTTTTAAAAAAAAAAAAAAAAGGTAAGAGGCCATCTTATTAATTTCCAAGGAAATTGTGCCATTTGCTCTTAAAATATTCCAAATTTTTGTGACTTTGAATAGAAAGGTATCATAAGCTATAGCTATAAAAGACTGCATAGGAAGAGACAGATACGATGTAAAGTTAACACGGTAGAAGAGTTGAGTTGTCCCTGACACAGCTGTGAAAATCACTACCATAACATTTCTTTCTCTTTCTCCATATTCTTTGCCAGAGTTTAATTGGAGGGATTCTTTCTTCATCTACACCTTCACTACTGCAAGTAAAAAATCTGTGAAGATCCATATTTAATCAGCTGAAATCAGACCACAGCTCATATCATGTGGCTGTGACAGGGCCTTTCACCCCTGATACAGCAAAATGCTTATCTACTTCCCCCATGGCTAAATCAAGCCAGAATAGCTTGCCTTATGGTGGGTTGTGTCGGCTCAAAAACATTCTTAGCTAGCTATAAACACCCTCCTGGGAAACGATGTGAAAGGAGAAGCAAAAATTCGTGACTGACAAACACAGCACTTTTACTATCTATAAAAGACCACTATATTTTTCATAAAATCAGAAATCTCTTACACACTCTCTGAGAGTGTGGAGAGTTCTCCTTGAAGTAGAGATGTTGGTCTCAAGTTACTCTTCTAGAAGTTGAGTGCAGAAGACTTCTGTACACCACTATTACTTGTTGGTAAGTTACATTGGTTTCCTAATCTATATTATTTCTTTGCTAGCTGTAATGTAGGTACCTTTATTATCATGCACTGTCCTATATATGAACTTACTAGTAGTGTTTCTTTTGTTTATCCTGTGTAGTAAGAAGTCTGTTTAAAGTCTTATGTCTGTTGTTTTTCTTGTGTCTATTCAGTAAATAACTAATGTTGTACTAGACCTGATCGATCATGATTAAGAACTTGTGAGGGAGAGTGGTTTTGGGGTGCTGGCCACCTCAATAAAACTGCTGCCTACTGCCAGAAATCTGAGCAAAGGCAGAAGCCTGGTTTAAACTCCCTTTGCCATTCATAACAGTGGCAGAAAGTCTACGAAAGGCTGCCTAATTTCCAAAGATCAATTTAGCTTTTTTAGCTATGAACTATTAACCTGCAACTGTGAGCTAATATTAAGAGTAGTTGACATAAGTTATGATTTTTGTGTAATTCTCTTGTGGCTCCACAAGTGTAACTGGAAGCAGACTTTTACAGCATCCTATCACTGTGGACTGTTAAAACAAGTTTATTGTTTCAGTCCCTGCTACTGTGCAGTTTAACCTATCAGCTCAAGGGCTCTGGACTTGCCTCTAAAGAGGATAGAAGGAATTTCTATTTTCCTTCTATTAAAAAAGACTGCAAACTATAGTCTCTCTTTCTCCCTTGAGAACTGCTGTTTGACTTCAGGTGCCTGAAACAGTAAACAGTACTGCAGTTCTTCATACTCAAGACCTGTTCACGTGGTCCCTTTTTTTTTTTTTTAATATACATATCTCATGAGATTGTTCTGCTAGTCATTCTTTGAATCCTTGTCATGAAAATTTTTCACTGCATATTAAAGAGGGCATCTGGACATATCTTAATCATTTTTCAAGAGAAAACAAGCTCCTCTCCTCTCCCTTTCTTCAGCACTAAGTGGTTTCCCCTCCATTGATGTGGAAATGGTGAAGCTTTTCTTGATTTCAAATCCTTAAATGTACAAAAAAATCCAGTGATTCTGCTTGTCATCTCATTACCACTGTCTTTAAACTCAAAAAAATCCTCTGAATTTGTTGAAAATAAACTGATTTTGATAAGGAGCAAGAGAAAATTCCATCTTTCTGGAATTTTTTCAACATAGGTGTCACGGTTGGGACAAACTTAGGAAGAAGTTTCAAAGAGTCTCCTCCACAAAAGATAGGGTCCCAAAACTCCCTTCCCTCCCCATAAGAATTTCTCAGAGGAAAGTGAAAAAAATCTCTTTATTTAACAAAACCCAGCTGCTGGGGAGGAGGGGGAAGGCTCACGCAGGCACCAAAGGAAAGAGAAGGAAAAAAAAAAAAGAATAATGTTAGATAATAAGCTTCTTGTGATGAGGACAACCTGGACGAATTCAGAGTCCTTTGTTCCCTGGGTGTGGTCTCCTGCTCTGTCTCTAGCCAGCTGCTTGAGTACGGAGTAGGCCCTCTCAGGCCCAGGGTGTAGGCCCCGAAGAGATGGTGTGTAGAACAGAGCCCAGCTGTCTGTTGTACAGTTCCAAAGGAAGAAGGAAAAGAAAACACAATCCCAGGAGAAAAAAAAACCCTGTCTTCTTTCCGTTCCTCAGGCGGAGGAGGGAAAAAACCAAAAAGCAAGTTTTAACTTCGTCTGAATATCCCTCAGCTGAGTAAAAGCAGGGCGAAAGCTCACAAGGAAAAAAAGGTAAAATTAAAAAAGCGTCCCTACGTCTTCAACTATAGCGAAAGCGACTGCCGAGGTCTTGTCTCCTGAGAACCACAACATAGTGAGCTGATAAGTAAAAGAATGTAAATATCCTTCGAAGAAAACCAAAACATAGCTCCTGGCTTCTCAAGCCAGCTTAACGACACAGAGTTAATATTTTTCATTAAGCAGGCGATTGGTATATATAGCATCATAAAGTTACTCCAGGACAATAGGTCAGAGTGACATACAACTGATTAAGAAAAATGGCCAACTTGGAAGGTGTGTTTTTAAAACACTCTTAGAGGCACTTGTGGAAAGCTATACATAACTTCGGGGGCTGGAAGCAGAATGGTTATGAAGGAATTATTTTTTGAACTTGTAAAACTAAATAGACTACATAATCTTTTACATATGATATTAGCACATCATGTGTTAGCACAACAGTCTCTTGTCTTTTTCTGGCATGCTGATTGCATAAAAATATGGAAGATCTATTACATTGCCTGTTAACTTTTTTAAGATTTATATTAATGAAGCACAGATAGCATGCGCATCCAAAACCCTAGAAATTAACTTCTGTTAGTTTTCTTCACTGTTTACTTTTCCCGTTTGAGTAATTCTCTTTGGGAACAGTTTGGCGTCCTTTTATAGATAGGGCACTGGAGAAAAGCACTCGGTAGACCTTTTAAGGATTAATTTCCATGTGGGAAGGTGTGATGGTGCTGTACTAGGCATTCAAGAGGCTGAGTGTATATGAGTGGATTAAATCAGAATAACCTATCTATATAGTAGGAACACCAGGAATTTTCATCTGCTTTGAGATTTCTGACTCATGAAATATGAAAGACATGCATAGCTTGGCTTAGTGTTAGTGTTTCTGCAGAATGGTGGATGTGGACTCCGTCTGGAAGGCACAGCTGTGGTAGCCTCACCTTGACCGGTTCCACGTGGCATCCATAGTTCATGCAGCTGAATATGAATTTTGCTGTGAACTTTGGTTTCAAGCCGAAGGTTTCTCTCATGGTAAGAAGCTAATTGAAATCCCAGGGACTACCCATACAAGAAATCTCATTGACATTGGAGTAAAAATGGAGTGAGAAGAGATTCCATCGCATGGCTATGTTGCTGCTCTCATTCCCTTCTATTATGTAATCATATTGGTGCTGCACCCTTGTTATTTTTCCATTTTTTGCAGTTTACCTACCATACAAGTGTACTTTTGCCACTCCTATTCTGCAGCTGAAAGCAGCAGACCTTCACCATTTTCACTTGCGAAGTATCTGACTCTGCTTTTCCAATTGATAATTCATTGAGTTCTGTGAAAGCCACTTCAGTGATTACCATCTCAGGAAAAGAAAATGGGAGGGTTTTTCATTTATGCAGCTGAGCTGCTCAGATGCAGAGGAAATATGGAAATGATCTACACACACACATGTAATGCATCATCCATATGTGTACTCACAACATGAGGAAGGCAGTGTGAGCACCATCTCATCCTGGGAGCACACAGCTGCTGCCTTCAGAGGCATTTCACAGGTGGCTGAGGTATTTTTCTGGTTTTAGTTTCTACTGGGGATGTCAAACTGCTTTTGATTTGTGGGGGTTTTGTGTGTGTTTGTTGTTTTTTTCTTTTCTTTTCTTTTCTTTTCTTTTCTTTTCTTTTCTTTTCTTTTCTTTACTTTTTTTCTTTTCTTTTCTTTTTTCTTTTCTTTTCTCTTTTCTTTTCTTTTCTTTTCTTTTTTCTTTT